>ML813874.1:80690-95592 GCA_009831015.1 Picea engelmannii
ATCTAAGTTTGACCTTGGTCCATGCCCCCACAGGGATTTTTGTAAAAAGAACGATTCTTTTGATTTCTTGGAATGAAATAAAGAGATTGTTATTCTGTCTCATCTGTGTTAATTTGTGACTTGGTATTTTTTATTTTGATCTCTACATTTACTTTCTGCAATCTGGTATGTTCAAAAAATTACATAAAATTGTTATATTTTGAAATAATATTTTATTTAAAAAAATCATCCTAAGCCCTTTTAATTAATACTTGTGGATTGGGAAATACATTTTGAAGCTATAAACATAGGGTAATATTCCCGACTATCTTGCCTTTGCCTAGCAAGATTTGAAAATGCTTGAGTAAGATAAATTCATATATTTTCCTCAGCAACACACACACAAAACAAAAAGTGAATACTAAAACAAAAACTTACAATTTACTATAAAAACATGTAATTTTTTGTGAATATTACCAATCCAAGCATATTTTATGTAAAAAATAGGAAAATTTTCAAAGAGAAAATGGTCATTTTTCAAATTATATATATATATATATATATTAAAAGGAAAAAAAAAATCCAATTGGTAAAAATCAGCCATTAAAAAACACCCTAGCAAAGTCTACAACCCTTTGGTTGCATTACAAGTATTTGGGCTTAGTTATGATTTTTGGTTCTGGAGTGGGAAAAAGGAATCCATAATAGAGTCAATGGATTAAGTAGGTGGCAGAGAAAATTTGTTCAACATACCAAAATATGCCATCATTGTGGAAGTATAAGTAGAGAAAAGACAAACAATGGACAAAAGTGGGCAAAGGAAAGGCTATTTGCTCTAGAGGGAAAGGCATAGAGTAAAAGGCATATGTTAATCATTGATCATATTATCATTGAAGATAAAGTGTAGATAAATAATCTAGAGTGTCTATGCCTTCAGTGACGAAACTTATGAAATTCCAAAGGCAAAGTAACATCCTAATAGGACCTTAGAAGAGGATTCAATAGAAGAATGACAAACTGAAGTAGAAATATGAGAATATTTATGCCAAATCCATCGAGTTGAATAATGATAAAGATATAGAGGAAGTGAAAAGTATCACTAATGATCTGGAGGATGAGAAGAAAAATATAAGGAATATTGAAAGGGATCTAGCATGGAAATTGTAGTCCCAGTTCACAAAAAACAAGAAAATGAAGCAAAGAGAATACAATGAACTTGAAGAATTAGTGAATGCCACACCTACAAATCAGGGAATTGAAAAGACATCTATATCACAATGGGAAAAAAAAATATAGGATTCCACCATCACTTTGAAGCCATGGTGTGAAGAGTTCAACATGTTCATATATGTTGCTATCCAAGAAATTCTTGAATTGAAGATCGTTTTTTAAGGATAAGATGTACCACCCAACTTGGATATGAGTTGGAAGGAGTGATTAGGGTGTTGTTGTGGCCCCATTTTTCCTAATTATTTTCTCATAGTCATTATCAATAGGGGATGAATCTGGATATAAGGACAGGAAGCCATCAAATCTTGAGTATGTGGATCCACAAAAGCTTGAGTATATGGAGCCTCTGGAGAGTCATCTCAAAAACCCTTTGCATATAGTCCCATATATCCTTGGTGCATTTCAATAAAGGTGAAATTTGTACAAGTGGGTTACAACTGGAATATCCTAGTATATTATGTAATCTTTTGTAACCAACTCATCTCCCTATATATGTGATGTTTGATAAAATGGAGCTAGTTGAATCATATCCTAGATTTAAGGACTTGCATTCTCCTCTATGCATAAGGATGTTGTATTCTACTTGCTAGTGTACTCTAGACTCCCTATACCTATCATTATTACTTTATTGTATACAAAAACCAACTACAATGATTGTGACTTCCATAACTCCTATTTACATTACAAATAACATATTTTGAATATAAACAATTCATTACATGCATTCTGACTAAGGCACCATCAACCAAATCAAATCTACCATAAACCGTATTCCTCTTCATTCAAGGAATTTAACCATATTGTTAACAAACAACATAATAATATTATCTTGAATATCCCTACTCACCAAGAGTGATATCATTTTTCCAGGTACTTATGGCCATCCTTGGTCCAACATTCAACCTACTAGTTAATATGTACCTTAGACTACCATGCTTTCACCCATAAAATTGTGCCTCCACCCCGTTGCACAAGAACCTTTATGAAATGTATGAATTCATTATTAGTTGTTTTCACATATACTACTCTCGTATATCATCGTAAACTTATTTCCCTAAACTAAAGCTACTTTGGGGGTCATCCACATTGACAATTGCCTTGTCTAAGCATGCTCAAAGGATTTGTTCTAGTAATTTTATGGAACAAATAGACGTATCTTTCAAGATAATTATTCACCAAAATTATTCTCCTCTGGAATTTATTTCCAATGACTATACCCATGCTTAATTATAAGTTTTGAGCTAGAAGTTATAACACCTAGAAATTACCATTTCTACCCAATTTTTGCACTATTTATTGGTGCAATAAAGGTCAGAGACCAGCGTTTTCCAACCATAGAAGAGAATATAGTGAAAACCAACAAAAGTTATATATTGGACATTGAAAGAGATTATAATTGTGAGAACTCAACAACCTTTATCTTAGTGATTTGATACTATAGTCATTTTTTGTGTTAAATGGAATAGCCAACTTTCCACTTTTTTTACTTTGTAGGGAGCTAGAAAATCTAATTAAAATTGCTATCTTTCAAACAATGTGAAACTGGAAAAATTTCACTATAGCAAAGTTGTCCATATTATTGAGAATATTAGTTGTTGTCTTAGAAAATGTTTACACAATTGTTGTCTTGTGTCACTTTTTCTCCATTTATAGTTTCCAAAACTGTTGAAGTTATTGGAATAATGGATTTTTCCCTATTTTCCCAATTTTGTGCCAATCCCTTTGGAATATAACCAGATGTTCCTCTAGGTTTCGTTGTGCTTGCCCCTGTTCCTTACTATACAAATTTCATTATTAATGGAGTTGATAACAGTAAGTACCATTTTGCATTTTGAAAACTATTATTTGTCAATTTTTGGGTTTCCAAGGATGAATCCGTATTCTTACCCTCAATGGTATTTTTATAGTCCTGGTCGTTATGGACTTACACCTGAAATTTCACCTCCATATAACTTCATATGCTCAAGTTATGCTTAAAATAAGATTTTGGTTCTAGACTTCTTTTTTATAAAATAATTTATTCTACTGATGTGACATGACATGTGTCCCATGTTGATGTAGCAATGGTGTTCACCTAGAGCCTAAGTGTCTTCACCAGGTCCTACCGGATTTCCTTTTTCATGTCCTTATAGCCCTTGGATACACACATGAAAATGTGTGTGCGCCCACACACACACACACACACACACACACATTACATTTGTTGTTATTTATATATGGGGTCCTTAAATATTATTGTTCCCTTATATCCTTCCATGTGGCACACATCCTAAGATTTATGGGACTATGGGATACCTCCTCTATCCTTTGGTTCACATGTTCTTTATTATGGTGTCTTTCCTAGACATGTGGAAGTGATCCAACAATTGAGAAGGTTGAAGTTACATGTCTTTAACAAGCCCCACACCCTCTGCAATTGTAAACAACCCATAGTAATGGTTCTTGTTCATCCATTGTGGAGCTTAAATGTATGTTTCCAAAACTAATTTTTGTTTACAAAACCACACTTTAGGGATCTGCAAATCACATATCACCTTTTTGATACCACTCTCTCTGCCATTGTGGAGAGTTTCATCATAGCTTCTAATATCACTCTTTGAGGCTCCACAATATTGCTTACCACCTACCAAAACCACTCTTTCAAACTTCAATCATGGATTATATCCCTATTGGGTGGCTTCCACATGTGCCTTTGAATTCACCTATCATGGGATCCTATAAGTTGATATATGGGGTATGATCAATAACTCCAAGATGACTTGGTGATCCTGATTTTCATGCAATTGATTTCCAGACAACCTTCCCATTGTTGGATCATTATTATAACGACCATAATCTATGTGGATTCCACATGGCCTTCCTATATTTACCTCCAACCAATTAGTTTGCTCTCCAGATAGAATTTAGACTTCATTGTTGATAATTCAAACTTCTATCAATCTCAAAATTGATATATACACCCATTTTTTTCATAGAGATGAACAATGTATTTCATTATTATAACTAGTAGTGCTTCTATGTACAACCCAAACTCTTTCCCAAGAACCTAATTTGGGCATTTCAAACCATGAATTTCTTAGTTATGACTTTATACACTTCTTCTTCATTGGGATTATGTCAAACATATGACCTGCAACTACATTGGCTTATACAACCATTCAAGTCATATATTTTTTCTTTAAACTTAATCTAGCCTAAGGTTTGAAGGCATTAATCCAATATTTGAAGGCTTCAAACATTTTTCCATTTTTTTCTCATTAGAATTTTGTCAAACACTTAACATGAAAATCATAATTTCCTCATATATAGCCTAATTTATGGCCCACACAACCCCAATGTTGTAACCAATATCTCTAATACCATATTGTAACAAACCCAAACAACTTTTCACTCTTGTGAGGTGATGGGATACTCCAAAGCAACTCTGAATTCTCTAGATACCATATTGTAACATACCCAATTACCCAAATTAAGATTTTATTAATTTTCTTACATAGAATTTATAGGTAATTATAATTTAGCAGCGGAAAGAACATTGACTAGTATTTCAAATTCAATGGTTACCCATATATGCATTCAACCATTTCAACACATAAACAATATTTGATAATTATACATAGAATATTAATAATTAATACACAGGAAATCATAGCAACATACATATCAAGTCTTTTCCTATAAAAATTAATTACATTTCTTCCATGATTTTGGTATCTTATGTTATACCCACAATTTCCATTACATCCATTTGACACAAAAAAAATTAATTACAAAACATAGGTAGAATTATATCCTTTATATTACAAAATGATGATTGAAATAACCTTAAAATATACATTTGATTATCTCTCAAATGGTTGGGAATACATTCTTGAAACAATTTTAAATTTCAAACTTGCATTCTTCCCTAGCAAGCACATATTCGTCAAATAAAACACTACCACAATTAATATTCAACAAATAATAATATCATAGATCCAAAATATGAATTCTTACCATATAAATAATAACAATCGAAATAATTATATATTTTAATGGTTGTACTTGGGAAAATGACTCCAAGGGATCATTTTCTCTACCATAGGCACTAGCTTTTGTATGTGTCACTCCCATGTTGGGAAATTAAACATGTTGGGAAATTAAACAAGAAGGGAAAATTTACAATTTGTGGCTCTAGTTCTTCTCACTCAACCTAATTTTTAAATTTTTAAATATCATAAAAAAGTAATTAACATTTTATCCCATTCTTACCACAATAATCCCACTAAATCAACCTTTATTTATTTATCCTGATCTTTCAAAACATAAAAAAATGGGATCCCTTTCTTTGCTAAATATCCCCTCTAGTTATCCTCTTTCCTCCACCGTTCCAATATAGGATGGCCAAGATATCTTTACTATGGAAACCATGGAATCTTACTTGTAAGTTAATTTCCTCTTTATTTCATCCATCACCCATAAAGTCAATCATGGTTTTCACATAGTTTCGTGACAACAAAATACGGTAGCCTACTTCCCCTAGTAGAATTCACTTCCATAAATCTCATCCCTCCATACCTTTATTAGCATGCAATGATAGAATAAATGATATTGTACTTTTCCCAAAGGCTTACGTCAACACCGAGCTTGCATGGAGAGCACATGAACTCCCATAAATCTTGGGAAACATAAAGCATGAGGCACATAGGACAAAAGGATATGAAGTATTTGGATATAAAAAATTGTCTACAATAATAAAATATTATTTATGAATCTAATTGAAGCTATTCTCATTAGCAAACAATCCCTATAACTACATATGGTGTATGAGCTTCTACCAAAGTGATGGCACCACCATGGTGTGATATTGCAAATATAATGGAACCTATGTGACCCAGGTAGCTAGCATTCCTAGGGTCTGTAAAGTTTCTTGTGTACCTTTGATATGTTGGATCTAGTGGTCCAATTGGTGCAGTTATAGCCTTAGGTTACAAGATCTCCTACTCTTAATCACCTACTCTTCTCTATGTTAGCACTAGTTTTTAAAGAAAATGACCAATTATACATGTTTGACATCTATATAATTTTTTAATTTAGTTATTGATGTCATGTATATATAAAAATCATATATTAAAAATAAAAATAAAAGTCACAAGATACAACCATTTAAATAATTCCCTGTTGAAGGCATTTGAAACTTATCCTCCTCCCAATCAGTACATGAACTTGGTCCATCACTCCATCTTGGGATCTTTTATCCTAGGTGGTGCCACTACAATATGTGGATAAATTGTTGAGAGCCTCTATAAAAAGATTGGGCATAAAATTATCCCATAGCCAAAACAGTGTTGCTAACCATTCTTGCAATCCATTAAACATGTCTTGATTGGATAAAAATGTCATACTCTAGTTGAATACCTTCATGTGAGAGGTATCTCACATTATAGTACATGTGAAACTATGATTCTAAGTGTGGAAAGGATGACCCTACAACACAAGTAATGGTATACAGGGTCAACCACATTGTTTGTGGGGATTTGGTTGTTGACCTTCTTTGTGCTAGTGGAGAAATATAAATCAATATATCCCAAGATACTCTCAGTAGTGCCTCTATAATCTCATCCATTCAAATGACTAGCTCACCATGTTGAGAAAGTTTATTCAAGAGGTAGATATCCTTGACCTTGATCTCAAGGACCTTGATAGCTATATGGAATGCCTCATTGGTAGGATCATAGAATCCTACTAGTATTTGAAAAATTCTAGATTGCCTCTCATATTTGCACATCGAAAGAACCTCAATAATCCACACTATTGAAGGGTGTCAATCATTACCTCATGCTAAAATTCATGTGTATGATAAACATTATGCTCCCTCACTCTTGTTGGTCTCTCAAATTCATCATGCCTATAGCCATGGGAAAACATAGGAAAAGTAAACCACATGACCATTTTTTTTATGGATTTTTGGGGTGCACTCACAAGTTTATTTTGCAATAGCGGTGAACACATGTGGGTGGTTCTTTAATCACCCATGGGTATGGATTTCTACCTACATGGGCATAGAATTCCCCATCCATGTGCGCATACCTATACTCTAACAACATCCCACACCCCAAAAGATCCCAAATTTGAAAAAGTAAATGGATAAAAATGCAATTCAAGAGAGGATGACTTACTTGGCTAAATCATATCTAGAAATGGTTGTCCAGGTTTCCTAGATTTGATTTCAAAGGTTTTGAGCCTTCATGTGATTTTCTCCGTAGGTTAGAAATTGCAAGGTAAAAAATAACAAATGATATGTTTTAACCCTATTTTATTACTTTTTACTCATAATTATTGTGCAAAAAACATATTTTGACTATACATATAAGTGTTTTTCCGAGAAAGAAAGAGACTTTCTATTCCAAGAAAAAATACACATATTATTGTCCTTTAAAAGGAATGCTCACTTTCTACAGTTCTATCTTTTACTTTCCATTTACAAACATTCAAAAAAACACATAACTCCTATCCTTTGAGCCTTCTACTTCATCCTCATCATATAAAACAAAAAAATGGGTCTTCATCTTTCCTTCCAAGTTACAAAAAATATTTTGCATCCCTGAAAAACATTAGAAATGATAACAGAAAGGGCATTTCCTCACAGAAGTTTCCATCGTGAAACTCCTGAGAAATGAAGGCTCCACTATCCAAAGTTAGAGCCTCTTTTGAGAGAGCATTGGCCGATGAATTTAACTCCCCATAGATATGAGAAATAGAGTTACACTCAAAATCCTCCAAAAAAGAACGAATTTGCCTCAACAATGGCTGAATACGCACCACCTACACCTACACTTTACCATCTACCCAATCCATCACCACCTTTGAATCACCAAGATCTGAATTTTTCCTAGCTTCAAAGAATTTTCTAGAAAGATTAAATCCCATAGAGTAGAAAATTTTTCCTTCATATTAGAGCCACAACCTAGAGTATATTTGACCTTAAAATTATGACTTGCTGAAATATGGAGCACCACTCCAGCCCCACACATTGGAGGAAAACCCTCATACCATCAAAAAACCCCATGGAATTCCATGCTCCAACTCAAGCATGTGGGAAACACGCTTTTTTACCATTTTTTATCACATTTGAATTCACTCATTAGATTTACTACCACTCCTGCTACTACCTCAGAAGGTAGGAATCTATCCTAAAAAATGAAAACATTTATATCCCACCATATTAAATATAGAAAATAGCATGGCATAAAGGAATAGCCACGAACCACAAACTCATTTTTCTAGTAGGTAATCCACACTTACAAACTTCCTACAAGAGCTTCAACCTTAACTTTGAAATGAACAAAAACATAGGACAAAACTTGTTGATCATAAGAGAAATGCACAAACATATGAATAGATGATTCCTCCATGGACTTTCACATCAGGCAACGATTTATCCCAACCCAACCTCTGCAAATGCCAACATCCCACGTGAATAGTTTTTATTCTAACGCTAGCCACAAAGTAATCCTCATATTAATTTGTGCATGCATCTTCCACACTGGTAGCCACCACCACCTTTTATCTCTAGAGAAATAAATGTCTACCAGTAGTTGATACCCAAGATTTACTGTGTAGTTTCCTGATAGATTATTTTCCTACCAACATAGAGAGTATGCTTCATCCTCTTGAAGATTGATGAAATTTGACTTTAAAATTTCTACTAACCTTCTCCACTCAATCTCCAATTTTCCCTCAAGGCATAGGGATGCTATAGAGATCCACTCCATTCTGTCAATGACATCAACCCCTAGCACACTAGTGTCCTAAAGGGAAAATAATTTGTTATTATGGAGGAAAAAAACTATTTCTTTAGATAGTTTATGGGCACATGGAGATCCTTCCCAAGGAACCTCTCCCTATCAAATGCTTCTCCCATTTCCAATACACCATACTGACCACTTACCAGTCAAGGGGATGGATTCTACCATCACTTTCCAAACTATGGAACTCTTTGACACTAATTTTTGAGGGATCCAAAACCAATATTCGAAAGAAATCCTAGCCAAATGCTTGGAGACCATAACCTTTCCCCATAGCATTGTATTCTGAATGAGCCTCCAAAGACTTTTGGCTACCAAGGCCCTACTAAGCCAGACTAAGTTTTTGATCCCCCAACCTCCCAACTCCTTGGGCATGGCTAGATGGGACCAATTTGACCTTCGGAAGGGACTCTTTTATTGATTCCAGAAATTAATGGTGGACCAATTATCACTTATTGGTGCTAATTTTATTTTTTTAATTTAAGGTATGAAGTTTAAACTAGGATATAGTGATACGTTTGCTACCTTGCATCATGCATTTTGTCATTTTTATGCTCTAATGCCTTAGCGTTGAACTCATCAAGTTGAGGATTTTAACCTTTATAAATCTATTTCATGTTGATAAATGTATGGCGGTGCCTACCTAAGATGGGCCACACTAGTTAGCATCTTATTTTCCTTTTTGGCACCCATGTTGAGTTTCCTTATAGACTCAAAAGCCTATATAGTCCTTGTAGAGTTGAGAATAATTGCATTATTTTCACTCATATTTTTCTAGCCATACCTATAAAGCTCCCATTTTATGGTTTGATTTCATAGATTTTCTTGTTACAACTCATAGTGTTTGGCTTAACACTCTAGTGTATTTTTCTTTTCTTGGCTCACCACCTTTTGAGTTCTTTACTATCACTCACCAGTTCTACTTTTTATTTCACTTTGAATTTACCCTAGCAGAGACATGCTTATGAGTATCCACAACATCCACACTAGATTTTACTTATTTCTTGCACATGTATGTTCGATGCACTTGGAACTTAGATGCTTTCCCTATGACACTTGTTTCCTCCACTATATTTTAGCATTATTTTATCCCATTTCAAGATTTTATAAATTGAAAAATACAAAAATAATCAATTGTTTTTAAAAAGAGAGAGGGGAAAAAGAATTAAGATCTTATTATCAATTTATGAAGCGTGGAATTCATTTACATCACCTACAATCAAAGCACATGTTTTGAGTCTATGATCTCTGCAATTGGGAATTAGTGCTAAATTAGGATTTGTACCAAGTTCTCAATCAAACTCCTCCTAATTGGTTCCTTTTCTAGTCATTATAGAGTTATACCTCAATGCTTTCTATGTTCATGGTTTATATAATTACTCTCACTTGTGTGTCATTTATTACCCAAGTCATCTATTATGTCATGATATTGTTCAAGGGAAGTTCTATGTTAATAACCTTGTTGTCCATTCCTCAATTTTTCTAATCATTCATTTCATCCATTCCCCGAGTCAAGTCCTTCTTTATTTACTTTCATATTCAATGTACTTATCTTATGCTAGTATGGAAGGATCCATCATTTCCTTTTCATTGGTAGGTTTACTCATTTCAACGAAAACACATTGCTCTGGGGGATATACCTAAGGATCAACAACACCTTGGGACTTTATTTCATTATTGGTAGGTTTCATTTCTTTAGTAGATGGCATTCATCAATGGTTGTTAACTAAGTGGTTCCCTCTATTCAACATCAAGACATATATTCACATACAGGATTTGTGTTGTACCTTGGATTCCATTTTCATCATTGGAAGAATGCCTCACCTTTGATAGTGACTTTCATTATTCGTTATTGATTAGAGGGTCCCTCTTTCATTCAATTTTCATTTCGCACATAAGAAATTCATACTCAATGGTATGTTCTCTCAAATTTATTGACTAGGACATCAAATCAATTATTAGTTCTTGATCCTATCTCGTGCTAGTTGATGTAACAATAATTATGGCCCTCCTTTTAATGAATCTCTTGCTATCAAATTTAGCTCATTTTCTCTAGAAACTAGATCAACATAGCTACCTACTTGACAAGAACTCTATAGAGTTCTCATTTTTTTAGAGGTCACATTTAGTAGCCATTTTTAAGCTTGTTTCAAAAAGTGGTTCTCCAAAATCACCCATTTTGCTTTTCGAGGTAGTTTTTTGACATTTTGAATTTTCTTAGTTATAAAGCATCAATTTTTTTTTCTAAATGTTGTTTTTCCATTTTTGTTTAAAATGTCTATTTTACTTTAATGATGTTTTTACTTGTTTTTTCAATATTTTCTTTTTAGTTGTTAAAAATAAAAAATAAAAAATAAGATTTGTCATTATAAACATTATTAAAATTGTTATATGCCATTTTTTTTAAAGTTTGATTCTAATGTAATTATATATTTTTAATTAATTTAGGATGTTATGTATTTATCTTACAATGTAAAATATTAATTTTTAATACTTTTTTAGCTTTAATATTTCTTTTTCCAAGGAAAAAATCCTATAATTTTATTAATATAAACAAAATTACATAATCAGAGGCTAAAGGAAATAAGACTTGCTCTTAGTGCCAATGACATAAATGTTCATCTCACGTGCCTGCTTTAAACATAAACTATATATTGTAGCAAAGGATTTACATATGTATCCTTCCATCAAAAAAGACCAAGAAACTAACAACATTCAAGTTCTATTTTCCTACATATGATCTTTGACTTATACAAATTTAAGGAATAGTATAAAAAGATTTAAACCCAAGGTTCATGTGTGTATTTAGAAATGTGTCCATCCTAAAGTTCTGAGACAATCTAGGTTCCACGAACCATTCCTAATCCAACATTTGATTGTCCATCCACTATCTTGTTCTTGTCCTTGTATATGTGTGACAAAGAGATGTGTGAGAAAGATATAAGTAGTGACTATATATCATCAAACAAAGGATATAAGGTGAAATTCCTCAAGATTGTTTCCTTTTGAATCCATTATATTACAATAAGTGATTTAGTAAAAAATTGAATTTGAGATACTCCAAACTCTTGGACCATCCTCAAAACCAGTTTGAGAGCCATCAAATCGTAGTAGTTATTTGTTTCTTGACCAGTTCTAGATTTGAATGAAATGTTATGATTTGAAGAGATGTATAATATTCATCCTACTCCACCCTTAGGAGGGGTCTGTTGGCAGCCAATTCATTTTTTTTATTGCTCTAAAAAAAGCTGCCTACACCTCTTGTCTTATAAACGACAAATCATCGTCGCATTGTGCAACTAGACATTTGTTTCATTTTTGTGACAATTGCAATTTGGTTTCGATTCGGTTTTCACAACTGAAAGTGCGAAAACACCTCTTTCGTTGTTTGGACTGTCCTCGTCTCTTATTTGGTTTTTCTGAAAGACACTTGACCATTGGTTTATCACATGACTGCAAAAGATTCTTTCAAACTTGTGTCCTTTGGCCTACTCTTACCTTGATTGCGCATTTGGATCTATTTGATTACTAAGCCATTGAGCATGAAGATTTACTGGTCTCAATTGATCCTATAAAGGTCATGATTGATTTTGGTCTTATATGCTTTGATCCTTATTGCTATGAGCTCTTGACTCATTGATTATATGAGATTTATGGTTGCAATGTTCTAAGAAATTTGAAATATAAATATTTGAATGTGCAACAAATGCATTGGTAATATTATAAGTTTGATTTAAGAAGAAATGACAATGGTTTGAGTTTCACAAAGGCGCATTGATTAATCTTTTGGATTTCAATTTTATAATCGATGCTTGGTGCATTGTTTTGTGAGTTTGATATTAAATTGAACGATCATAGTTTCAAACTATACATTGGCACGATTGAATTAACATTGGTTTAAAACGTTTGATTGATACGATGGATTGTTGGTTAATGTTGGATTTCATGTTGGATTGAACTGTACACTTGGCGCATGAGTATAGCATATGGTGTTGGTTCTACATTTGTTGGATGGCATGTTGATATGGTTGTACACCTATTTGGTTGGACGATACATATGGTTTAAACGATTATGATTATGGATGGAACAACACTGTACTCAGTTATTAATACACTGCATGGTGGTGATAATCCCACCACCTTCACACGCATGCAATTAATCCTTGCCTCTTTGAGCGCTGAAGTTGTTAAGCCTTATCGTTTTTCGACCCTGTGCATTGTTTTGTTCGGTTCAAACCCTACCATGCACAGAAGCCATGGCTCCTATCGTAAGGGCTGAGCCCAACAGGTGCCAAGCACTGCTGATGTTTGATGGCGCTCATAGCGACCTGGAAAAATTCGGATGGCTCTCGTTCATAAGGAAATTTGATGGTTATAGTCCTATCATGGCTCGACAATTTGCATTATCATTCGATGGCTACCGAGCCAAAGTTGGAGATGTGCAACTCGAAATCAATGAACAGTTTCTTAGCTCGAAAACCAGCCTGCCTGTTACGGGACAGAAGTGGTCCAAAATTTGCAAGGTAGATGATGTCCCGTGGACATTGTTATTTCAGTCTCGAACAGTGAACTCCTGCAACAAAGGCTTGCCTGCAAAAATGTTGAAACCACGCTGGTATGATCTCCTAATGATAATCAAGCAATTCATTACTTGTGAGGGCAGGTACGGGTTCATTTTCTTGTTTCACCTTCGTCTATTGGTGGTTTTTATGGGTTTCGAACTTAGTATGCCCCACTACCTGCATAGAAGTTTGTTCAAGATGGCTAGAAGGTACAAGCGTAGCCAAGCTGATACCAGCCTCTTCCATTTGGGGTTGATTAAAATGATAATGGTTTATGAGTTAGGGTTACGTCGTGATTGTTGGGATAGTTTTCTCAGTCGTAATGGCTTCGAAGAATCGAACCCTTCACAGGTTGATAAACCCATGGTGGTCGAAACCCAGTCTTTTCCCCCTGTGCCTTACAACGTTTTACTACCCAAACCTAAACCTGACTCACCTTCGAATTTGCCTATGGTTGTGACTAAACAGGTTGAAATTGCTAAGCCTACAGTCAATCGGCCTAAAGATAAAGCTAATGCTAATTCTAAAGGTAAGAAAAACTCTCGCTTAATTTCTCGCATGGCGAGAAATTAGCCTAAACCCCCTGCCAAATCAGAACCTATCGTGGTCAATGAAGACTCTGATTCAGAGATTGAACATTTTCTCTCCGACGAGTATCCTTACTCGGAAGGCTTGTGTGATAAGCCTGCATATGGCTTTGTCAAGAATTTGCCACCTTGTCTGCGGGATGATCCTAAGTTTCCTGGCATTGAACTACCTCGTGAAACCCTCGGGGAATCATCGAAACCCCCTTCTGCCCAACCTGCTTTTCCACCTTGCGATCAGTGTGGGTTGTGGTTGGAGAGATACTACTTGGATGTCCCAAGGTTGCAATCCAGAATCCATGATTTGGAAAATCAAGTGGCAAAGCTCACTGGTCGTAATGCGAAGGTGGAACCCGCTGACAAAAAGAAACGAATGACTGGTTCAATTCTATTCAAGAATGTCGAGTCAGCCACGGCAATCGTCAATTCCAAATTGGCATAGCCTCAGCAATCTTGCTGGTATAATTTTCACTCATTTTTATGGCACATTCATAAACTCTGTATACATTGTTGACCTGCTCTGTCATGCATTTGTTGTATATAAGTGTTGTTAATTAATTCTTGGATTGGTTTCGATTAGATTTAATTTGATTGATCATGATTTGATTTGAATACTGTGTTATTAAGGATTGTTGATATCTTTTCTATTTTTGGAATACAGTCAATATCTCTGTTCGATTTGGTTATATCCTGTGCGATATGATAGGCAAATTGGTTAGCTGTTGTGATTGTATATTCTATGCTCAGACCAATTCATAAT
>ML813874.1:136474-151345 GCA_009831015.1 Picea engelmannii
AAAAGAAACCAAAAAATGAAAAAAGTATTTTTTAATTATTAACGGGAGAAATTCAAATGTACTTAAATGGATGAATTGAACTTATTAGTAATGGAAATGATTCAGTTGTACTTACATGGATGAAGTGGACACTTACATCACTCTTTTTGAGTAACTTTGTAACCTATAAGTATGTAAATTTTCCTTACTCTACTCATAGAATTAGCTACTTGAATATATACATAGAAATCTTGACATAAAGGCCTCTACTAAAATACCATATTAATCAATGTTTTAATCTCAAAGGAATGGTTAACAATGCTTTAATCATAGTGCTCTAACCAAAATGACCACTTTGATTTGTGGTAATCTATCTAGCCTCTTTCCTTAATTAGTAATCGTCATAGATGAAAACATAAAAAAAAGTCATAAGTATTTGAGGATGTAGATATTTATAGTGCTTATAAGTATGGAAAATTTTCTATATGTAAATTGTATTTTAGTTTTAAAACAATCTCAACATTTCAAGCAAGCACTCCACCCATCACCAGGGGATCAATCATAAGTTACGCTTTGAGTATAGACTCCACCCATCATAAGGGAATTTGATCCCCTGATGATGGGTAAAGTGTCCACTAATGATAGGTGGGGTATCCACCCATTATCAAGGGATCTGATCACCCAATGATGAGTGTAATGTCCACTCAAAACATAGCATTGATTCCTTGATGACAAGTGGAGTGTCCAATCAAAATGTAGAATATGATTGATCCCTAGATGATGGGTAGAGTTGTTAGATTTTAGCTCGAATAAGTGCTCCTCTATCCTAGAAGACTTATGAACAAATTTCCATTCTATAGTATGAACTAGGCAACAATAGAGCACACTCCCTCTTTCTTATTCTCAACATAGGGTGTGCTTCCTCTTTCTCAAAATTAATAGTATGGCACAATAATAATGAGGGAGTGGTCATCAGTTTTCATGTGCATGTATTAGACAATTTGCATGTGTAATTGTTAGATAGGTTGCATGCGAATGCGCATGCAATTTGCATGCATTAAATTTCTAATTTAAGTTTGCATACATTAGTTGGGTAAAATGCATGCAACTTAGCTCAATTCAGTAAAGCATACGCATCCTAGTAGTTAAGACACATATCTCTAAGAGGATGCATGCTTGCATACCTCAAATCATCTCCAATTGAGTCACTGCTACACATGTCTCTAGATTCACTATACCTACTCTTCTTCCTAATCTATAAAAAAGAAGGCAGAGGAATAGGTTTAATGAATTATTTAATTTTTAGTTCATCGATTAGTAGTTTGTTGATTTCATATAGCAGATTTTTTTTTTCAAAAGTAATGAAAAGGTAGTGATAGGTTTTGAAAGTCCTTTATTGAGTTTCCTTTATATATTCGTTACAATATGTGTTTATAAATTCTAGCATTAATTATGGAGTGTAGTTTTGAGTGACATTGAGTTTTCCACTATTTACTTTTTTTAGGAATCTTTTGGTGCAAAATCTATTCACCGTGGCTTAGAAAATTTAGCATGGTATCATAACATAGTTTCTAAAATATTTCAAATTGGTTGTCTAGAGTAGAGAGATGTCATAGGCTTTCAATGGGCAATGTGTCTAACCCTCAGTGATCTAAGCAAGTTTGTGCTAGTGATCGACATATGAACCTGAGAACGGTCATGGAGTGAAAATCCCTCAATGATCCAGTGATTACATAGTATATCTTGTTTGAAACAATTGCAACAATGGCAACTCCTAGTATGCGAGAGAGTCACTTGTTGGAGGGGTCCTTCAACTTTGTGTCATGAAATTTGAGATTGCAAAACCCCTTGGAAAGGGTAGATTTATGATACCTTGTGGAGAAGGTAGTTGTACCACCTACAGATCCCAAAGATAAGGAAAAACACAACAAGAAGGCAGTGGAAGCTAAGAAAATCCTATTGGATTTGGTGAATGATCTTATAATCTCTAATATCATCAAGAAGAAGACTGTCAAAAATATGTATGATGCCTTGGGAAACTTGTACATAGTGTGGATGTATCCAAGAAGATTCTCTTAAACAACAAGCTCAACACTACATGCATGAGCAAGACATATACAGTTACCAACTATATCATGAAGATAGTAGAGCTAAGAGATCAGATTGCAATAGTTGGGGACACAATTGAGCATAATGAGCTAGTTTATATTTCTCTGGATGGATTTAGTCCTCCAAGATACAATTTTGTCAAAAGAATTTATTGTTGAAAGAATGTACTTGACTATGGATAGTTGTGTAGTGTTTTCATTGGAGAGGATATGAAACTACATCATGTCTCAACTAGTTACAAGGATGTCCTATACCTAGTCCTCATCAAAAAGGTGGAGAAGGGAGGAAAGAAAGGATCTGGTGAGGGTCAAAAGAAGAAAAAAGACTCTAGGTATTCTAACCTACAGAGAAACAATTTGAGCCATATCAAATGTTTCAACTGCACCAAGCATGTCCATTATGATTCTTAATGTCCCGCCAAGAAGAAGATGAAGGGTAAGCATAAAAAAAAATAGTTTTCATGAAGCACTAAATCTTCAAAAGTGGATAATCTCACTGCTAGGATTGATACAACCTTTTCCACAATATCATGCATTTCCACCAACATAGTTTCAGGTGTTGGGTGGTATGTTAATAGTGGAACCCTAGGACACATGACTCCAAATATATCAGCCTTCTTCAAGTTGGAGGAAAAAGATATCGGCATGTAGGTGGTGTTTGGTGATGGCACTCCAACATTTTTTTTTTTTTAAGGCATCCTCCTAAGAAATTCCCTATTTATGTTGCACTAATTTCTTCCATCATTGATGTAGGGCCTTCCAATTATGAGGAGATAGTAGGTTAGTAGGTATGGAAAGATACCATGGTGGAGGAGTACAACTCCATCATGAAGAATTGTGTGTGAGATATTGTGATAAGATTAGAGGGGAAATAAGTAATTGATTCCAGGTGACTATACAAGGTGAATCATATAGTTGATAGTAGCATCAAGAAGTACAATGCTTGGTTCATTGCTAGAGGATTCTCCCAGAAAGAGGGAGTTGACTATGAGGAGACCTTTGCTCCATTTTCCATGTATACTTATATCAGGGCCATTGTGTCTTTAATATCTATTTATGGTTGGATATTATATCATATGTATATTAAGACAACCTTCCTTAATGGCATGATTGAGGAAGAATTTTGCATAAATCAGTTGAGAGGGTTTGAGGTGCATGGGCATGAGACCTATGTGTGTAGATTGAATAAATCCCTTTACATGTTTAAGTAAGCACCCCATTCTTGGTACTCTAGTATTTATGAGTACCTATTAGGTTTGGGATTCAACAAAACTACTGCAGATCTCATTTTTTATTATAATTTATTTGATAGATATGATATGCTTATTTTGGTCTTATCTTGTGTAACTATGGAAGAACCTATCACTGTCACCTTAGTAGGGACTTCCCTCATTTTAGTTATGGAAGAGGTCCACCACAAGGGAGGATTCCATAGCGACCTCAAGGGATCAAATAACAAGTATAGTAGCTAAGCCTACCGCCCCATATCTTCTTCACTGGATGATTAGTCTAGGTCATGAAAAACAAGAGGTTGGAAGATGATTTGAGTACCTACCTAGAACTCAAACACTTTGTANTATATAACAATTGACCATGAAAACTTAGCATACATCCACTAGAATATTATCCAATTGTTAGATGCTATTTCTAAGTAAGTTAAGCCACCAAAGGATGAGTGTATGCAACAAATTAAAGTGTTTTTAGATGGTTGTAGCAAAATTTTGATAACATAAGCAAGAAGTATATAGTGAGTTTTCCAATGTTAGTGTTAGTACAATTAGTAAAGATTTTGTGAGTTTTAAAAGAGAGTGTTTATCCATTAGCTCACCAAGAGAATAACTCCTCATATTAGTTTCTTCTTAGGGTATGGAGTCTTCTAATGAAACTAATCTTGAATGTTGGCCTACTTGAAACCAAGAGGTGGGATTTAAACAATAAGGTGAAAGCATGTTTGGGCCTTAGGCTTTGAATATTAAGGATAAGAAATTCTATGGTGCAAGCACATTTGTGCCCTAGAAACCATTTCTCCCTTCTTGTAGCTTCAAATAGGTCAAGATCAATTATCTAGGGATAAAATCGGGTTTTAACCCTAGCAAGGACAATTCACAAATTCTAGATAGATATCACCTTGTGAGAGGAAGAAGCACTTATGTTCCTCTCTTAGGGCTTCAATAACAAGACTTCTTGTAATAAAATAACAATTTCACCATAAACATTAATAGAATAAACAATAATTGCATAAATTCACTTACTTCATCCAAGAAACCAAGAGGTTTTCACCCTAATTGTAGAAAGATCCATCCAAAATCAGCAAGAACCATCCATAAGATACCTTCCAATAATGGTGCAGGAGAGAAAAGAGCTAGTTACCCATATAGGGTGAAAATTTCAGAAGTGTAGTCTCGCAAAGGTGAGAAGTGATGATCCTAAAATGAAAGTGAGGTTTAGCATTTTTATATGAGGCTAACCTCTCATATTTGTCCACATAATTTGTCAACAACAAAATACAAGTGGGGATGACCCCTCATTTGAACTTCACAAATGCTAAAAGTACAAAAATAAATCATAATAGCCCACATGTGTGAGACGTCAAGGATAGGTAAGGTGGCATCATGCCTCCAAAGGTTAAGGTAGGGCCTCCAAAGGACACATGCCATCCTCCAAAGTGAAAAAAAGTCCAGTGGTGTGTCTCCTCACCCAAGTTCATGCCAAATCATCTCAGGTACCCATCCATTCATCAAACCCTAGTCATGTCAAACCCTAGAAGGTGGTGTCATCACCATAGTAGGGAAAGTATCTAGGATCCAAGGCCAATGTCTAGGCTCTAGGGAGCTAAATGTCATCTTTGCAAAATGACATGTAGTTGCTAGAATGTCCCTGATCTTTGTGAAAAATAATTCCTGGGGTACTTTTCCTAGCCCATCTATCTGCCACAATGAATGGATCTGCTCAAACCAAACCCATATGTCCATCATTCAAGGTTATGAGAATTGGAGAGCCATTATCTGAGGGTGGTGAGTCACTAGATGACCCACTGATCTCCATCACAGGTGTCGAGGTCCTGCAATAAAGGCACAACGTCCTGGTTATAATCCCAAGACGTCCCTCAAAGAACCATGTTAGGGCCATCCAAAAAAATTGAATGTATAAAACATGTTTAGCCAAAGTTCATAAGAAATATTAGTCCTTAAAACATGCAAAGTAAGTTGCAACTTAAGATATAATCCATGTAAGAAAATTCAACTCAATATCCCCTTCAAGCATCACACTAGACCAAGACCCCATGCGAGTTACCAAGTTTAAGTATGGGAGGGCCTTCATCCAACCTTGTCAGGTGTGCCACCTAAGCATGAAATAAAATAACCCAGGTAGAAGTATAGGTCTCGAGAGTGACAAGGGAAAGTAAAAACCATTCAAGAGTAAGTGTGAAAGTGATATGGTTTTAGGGCTTACTTAATGGCTAATGGTGTCACTAAATCCATTTCTATGAGCACCTTTGTGGAGGGTGCACTTTCTCTTGAGTTACCCCATATTTACGTGTTATTTTTTGCAATCCCCCTTATTTTCCTTTTTTTAAGTCCTACTTATTATATATTTTCAATTCCCCTTTGTAAGGTTTCAATTCATTAGCATCACATTTTTTGGATCAGAGTGAGCACTGAAAGAGAAGAGCTCAAGTTTGGACTGGATTTTGTTGGTCCTCTTTTATATCATTCCTTTCTTTCTTTAGCATCATTCTATTATTCTTTTCATAACAGTTGTGAAACACCCTGTTCTCATGAGATAATGGACCATGACCCATTGTTGAAGCTTAGTACACTATGAAAGGATCCAGGATGGAAATTTTTAAGTATGGTGGGGAACATAACGTTACCATTGAGAGCCCCCCCCAATATTACATGTTTTCCCTAGGAGGTGACAACACAAGACTAGGGCACAAAAACTGACCACCAAGGTGAAACAAGGAACCTAACACAATTTCCCAAACCAATGATCCATTATCCAACTTCAACTAAAGATCCTCATCCACATACCAGACAAATTAAGCACAACACTTTACATAAAATAAGGACTAACATACCTCATGGTGACAATAGATTACCATCTCCCATACTCTGGGTTGCTTGAATGTGATGAGCCTTGGTTCGCCTATAGCTGTAAAGGTGAATAAGGGGGGCTCCTGGGATTCCATATATGGACATGCTAATCATCATCATGGTCGGGATCATGTTCCCCATTGTAAGCCTCAAGACATGATCTCCTCTAGTTTCCCCTAGGAATGGGGGGGTCGGGTAACATGGTTAATTGAATGTTTTCATATTTTTCTTTGTAAGTTATCCATGCATCATTCTATTACTGAAAATGGAAAAATACAAAAGTGTGTTGCTATCCTTTTGTTGGGGAAATTAGACCAACAACACATAAGCATATTATGATGTACTTTATATCTTGAAAGCACAAAAAATAGTAGATGATATAATCTAAAAACAAAGATAATATTCTATATGCATATATGATTTCTAAAGTTTTCATGATAACAAATAAGAGGTGGGATGAAAGATTCCAGACCTTTGTAGATAAAAAACCAAAAAAATAGTAATGATAACATGAGAAATCAATTGGGTGGACCAAAGAACTCCACCAGAGGTGGAACCTATCATTGAGTGTGCTCCATGCCAGTTACATCCACTTCTTCTTCTTTTTATGCAATTCCATCTATATTTCGTTCCATTTCTCGCAGTTGTCTTTGAACATCATCCATTTGCAAGAGGATTTCTTGATGGGCCTCATGTCTTTCCATGAGGAATCTTCCCATGAGAGTTTTGAGGAGCCAGTAAATGTCCACTAATTTTGTGTAAAGGGTAGCCTTGGATCGATAGCTTCCCATAGCGGGAACCCATGAACCAATGTTCACATCCACCTCCTCATTTTTTATGAAGTGTCAAAGCACCCTAGCGCCAGCCTCAACCAAATCAAGTTCATCTTAAACCTTTGGAGGTGTATGGGCTTCATAAACTTCAGCAACCTGAGCAGTAGTATATTGGATTGATCAAGCAAGGGCACCGCCTCTACGGCTACGGTCTCATTGTCTCTGAGATCCATGAGGAGTTGGATGGTCGAGGGGGTGGGTTTGAATCTTAAGAAGGGAAATGAATATCATAAGGTGGGAAATGCATAAGGTTATTGCGAGCAAAACAAAGGCCAAGTGGGGTTCGAGTAAGGATAGATTCAGTGATGAAAAATGAAAAGGGTATGAAGTAGTGAAGCTAAAATAGGTGAATTGGAGAGAGTACCACCATGAATAGACCAATTTGGTTTCATGTGATGCCATGATAAATATTTATTATGGAGGATTTTAGAGATCCATCTTCAGGGAAAATTATATAAGGACTGGATGAGGTGAGAGCACTCTCATGTAGGAGAATAACAGCAAGGGTTTAAGCATTAATGGGAGGCAATGGGGGTTGATGAGGGGGGTCTTCATGGGGGGATGACGAGGTTCCAAGTGGGGACGGGTCCTGAGGCACCTTCCTTGTCATTTTTGTCCCTCCCCAAAACCTGATTCGGGTGTGAGTTTTTTCATCTTAAAGATTATAACAAGGATGGAATTTTTTTAGACATCCATTTTAAACTAATGGACCTTCTAAAAAACACATATGTATTAATATGGTGGAACATTCCTCTTCAAAATTAGGGGTTCTCCCTGTTGATATTATGGTAGCTGCGGGAGGTATTTACCTCCACATGTAACCCTGACAAGAATATAATATTATGGGAAGCAAGCAGAAACCCTAAAGCATAACCTAACCCTAGAAGATAAGTCGGCTCAAGGAAATAATTAATATTAAGTATTTAGCATCCAAAATGATAAGTCATCCCAGACATCTTAGAAAAATAGTATAAATACAAGTAGCCAAACCTCATTTTCTACCAGACAACTCGAAATTTCAGTTGGGAAGAAGTGCACACTGCAGAAACTGGGCAAGTGCCCAAGTCTGGGAGCAGCTGCAGCCAACATCTGCTACAATCTGTATTCCCGGTTTAGGATCGGACTTTCTATTGGTTATGGTTGGACTTTCTGATCAGTCTTGGTTATCTTTTCTTGATTCATTAGTCATGGTTGGCTATTGGTTTGCTTCCAGAATCATTTTCTGTCAAGGTTAAGGTGCTCGGGGGGTGGCTTTGGCCTATGGTTGGGTGACAATATTGTTATATTATCTATGGTTAAACAATCACATCCATTACATTATAACAATTTATGGGCCCACACTATCTTTGGACAGTCTAACCAATGGAAGATAGATTGGGAGGATTTGCTCGGTTACAGTTATAGTTGCAGCCAGGTTTTGCTGCAACAACGAAACCCTAACCCTCTTGTTGAGGAACCTTAAGTGAAAATATTGACCTAATTTCTGGATAGCCTAGTGCATCCTAGCCTAGCGCACCTTCTGGTATTCTCAGCAATCCAAGACGTCAAGTTTGATTTTTTGGTCAAAGTCAAATGTTGACCAAGTCAAAGCAATTATGACTTACTCTATGAAGTCAAAAAACAAGTTAGAAGGGGCTTCCAACTTCAAAGCGTGGAAGACAAGGATTGGCCTCATCCTTGCCAAGAATAAAGTGTTGGATATCGTGAAAGGAAAGATCGTGGAACCACAGTTCAAAGAAGGAAAAGAGAAGGAACCTCAGAACATTGCAGTTATGGAGAATTTCAAAGACAATGACATCAATTCCATGAGTATCATAGTGGACTCTATAAAATACCACTTGATACCCTGCATCTCCCATCTTGACTCATCTAAGAAGATGTATGATGCCCTAACAAACCTCTTCTCAGTCAGAAACATTGGACAGGTAATGATTCTGAAGAATGAGCTCCATGACATGAAAATGAATGATGATGATAGCATAACATCATACTTTGTGAGAATCTCTCAGTTAATAGATCAACTACAAGCTATTGAAGAGATCATTTTAGAGAAGGAACTGGTAAATATAGTACTCAATGGTCTTCCCAAGACATGGGATGCATTTGCTGCAAGAATGAACACAAGGAAGGAGTATCCTACATTTGAAGAACTTTGGACTTGTTGTACACAAGAAGAATCAAGGATTAGTGCAAAAGATAAACCCCAAAATAAATACGATGATCAAGCCTTCACAACAAGGTTCAAAAATTTTAGGAATAAAAAGAAGTTTGGCTCCAGGAAGAAACCAAATCAAGAGAAAGATATGTCAAAAATACAATGCTTCAATTGTCGAAAATATGGTCACTACAAGAATCATTGTCCTGAGTTAAAGAAAAGGAAGGAAACACACAAAGAATCAGTTGTCAAAGAAAGGGAAACCTCAAAGAAGGCCAAGTAGGACAAAACAAACTTTTTCTTCTAAGACAAGGTAACAATATTCTTCATAATTCTTGTACATACCATGTTTACATAGTTTTTGTACATATCTTGCATATCTATTTCTTATAAGATAAGATGTTCAAAGAGAAACAATACTTATGGAATAACAACACGATAAGGATTGTTATCACGATGACTACAAGTCAAGCAATACACATGAAAATATGAAGTACATCGACAACCCTTGGTAACAATTCATGTGGAAGCTATTAACATAAGTAACAACTACAAGATAAGCCGAAATCATAATTAAACCTGAAGAAACTTGGAAGAAGTAAAAACAGAAAGAAGTCATCATTCAAGAGGAAATTAGAAAAAGACTTGTGACACTTTGCAGAAGGCAATAAAGATGCAGATGGAAGTGTGGAATCTCTTAGATGGAGGGAGTCAATTATATAATTCCAAAAGAAGAGCATGCATTCATGCATGAAGTAAGGATTAGGAGGGAACTAATACTAAAACAATGTGATCCATTGATGATTATGTAGTATCTATCCATGTTCCCATCAATGGTAGCAACCATGAAAAGAAGCACGTGTTCAATTTGACTTTAGAAGAAGTTTTCTTCGAAAAGAAGCCTTAAAGTATCCCTAGTTGTCCATCCACATCCATGATCCTATGATGAAAGAAAGAAGTCGGAATCTTCAAGGCATGGAATCTATAGAAAACTCCATGGACCCAAGAGCTAAAGAGAAACATGAATATTCCAAGTGAGAAAGAAAAATCCAGATCAACCAATCATTATATCGAGAATCACAAGACTACCATATTGGTTTGAACCCTCTAGAATCAATCAAGAAGAAGAAATGGAAGTTGTGATAAAGAATAGTGAATGGAAGAATTGTGAGATCTAGAACTAAAGGTTCTCCCATATGGAGGGAGAATACTATGATAGCTTGTTCGAGTAACCAGACATACCTGAGCCATTATATCTCTTGCAATATCCATGGGTTGGAGTTCACACCAGATGAATAAGGACTGTTCTCCTCAACAGAGTAATTGAACAAATAAGCATATGAAGAGCAACCTCAAGGTTTTGAGGTATACCAAAAAGAGACCCTTGTATACAGATGAAAAAAAATCTTGTATGGATTCAAACAACTTGGTGCAAAACCTCTCATGCACAGCAGAAGTGTGGTGAAAATTTTCTATAACATAGATATTGTATCAAAATGGTTAGTCAGAAGTCTGGGATGATGAATTGATAATCCATGACAAACTCTCATGATGACAAAAGAAGTGCCACTTGGATATCTTCCAGTTTGAACCTTGCCACGATGTTATGAGCTAGCAGGAAACAAAATAGTTGAATCCAACTATGATATACTATAATGATCAGAGCTATATGAAGCCTTCAGAGAAAACCAGTGTTCCAGAAAGACTGAAGTACATTGAGATCAAGAATTAAATTCTTCATGATGAGGTCCAGAAAGGAAAAGTGGTTCTCCAATATATCTCCACAGATGAGAAGATAGCAGACATTTTGGTAAATCCTCTGTCCAAGATGAAAAAGTTTGTGTACTCAAGAAACAAGATGTAGCTCGTGGAGACAACTTCATTATTGAAAAGGGAAGATATGACTCCCAGGTTGGGAGGGAGCATTGATGTGTTATCGATTTATGGACAGTCATTTTTCAGTTCAAAAAATGGTCCAGGATGAGCAATTCCTTTCCAGTTTAGAAATTGGTTTGAGATTTCTGACAAACATGCATTTTCCAGGTCGTAAAATGGTCCATATAGAACGATCATTTTCGTAATGAAAATGGTTCGATAGATTTTTGATCTACCATAGACAACGATTCCCCTTGTGGCCAGTGTGGAGGAATGGTCTAGGACAATCTTTCTTCTTGGAAGTCACTCTCAGTAGTGGTCAAGTAGAATGGTTCACCTTGTCGGGCAATCATTCTTTTGAAGTTCACAGTTGTGAGCAGTTTCGAAGAATGGTCTGTTTTGGACGTTGGTGCAGGACATTCATTTCCTTAGGAAATGGTCTGGACAGTCTTTCCCTAGGGCAGACTCATTCTCTCCAAGTTTCACTTTGTTTAGTGCCCGACGAATGGCCCAGTTAGGTGAATGGTCTAGGTTCAGTAATCAGGGACAGACATTCCCTAGGGCATACTCATTATCTCTAGGTTTCACTTTGTTAGTGCTGGAGGAATGGCCCAGATAGGTGAAGGGTCCATGTTCATAAATCAGGACAATTATTCTTTTATGCCTGAGAACAATAGTACAGATATCTCATGGATGATTTTTTACTTTCTAAGGGCATATGCTCTTCCATATCTCACAGATGTGAATGGAAGAATGGCCCAGATGACTCTGTTTATACCATGATATTATTTTTCTATGCAGGTTGATATCCGATGATATGATTTCTATGGAGACTATATGTCTCTGGACAATAGATGTATGCTACTGTGGTGGATATGTTCCATTGGTTGTGACTATGTGTCACTGATTAAGTAGTTGTGTGCTACTTGTTGTGGTAGTGTTCCACTAGATTATAGTTGTGTACTACTATGGATAGACATAGTTGTGTTCTATTGAATGACATTGTTCTGATTTATATGTAGAATATCGGTAGTGTTGAAAATGATTATCAACTAGATGGATAGTCAATGTGCTTGTGGAAAGACATTCTTCAAGTAGAGAATGGCCCAGATAGAACAAATTGTTGGTGGACAGGTATTCTCTTTGTGGATAATGGTCCAGGTTGACAGCTTGTTGACATGTCATGGACTAGTATTTTCCTAAGGCACAGATTGTGGCCTGATTAGGAAAATGGTTCAAGACCGATATTTTCTAAGGAATACAAGTTGAGACAGATCTCTATAACTTGATTATAAAATATTCCTAGATTGACATTCCTATGACATCTGTTGGGATAGTCATTCTTCTAGGACGTATGTCCAGATTAGAAGAATGATCCTTGTATCACTCTGTGGAGTGAGTGACTTATCCAACATCATGCCTGACTACTCAGATAGAGTATGGCTTTGAGAGATGATGCAGTTGATGCTATCAGATGATAGTGACGATGGTAATCATGATCTAATCATGAGATAGTTTATACGACTATGATGATGCTACCGGTTGAATGGTATGTTTGTTCTCAAGACCATTGCCTTCAATACCTCCCTAGCTAGGAGGGAGTGTTGATATTATGGTAGCTGCAAGAGGTATTTACCTCCACGTGTAACCCTAACAAGAATAGAATATTTCAGGAAACAAGAAGAAACCCTAAAGCATTAAACCTAACCCTAGAAGACAAGTCGGTTCAAGGAAATTATTAATATTAAGTATTTAGTATCCAAAATGAGAATTCGGCCCAGATAGCTCAAGAAAATAGTATAAATACAAGTATCCAGACCTCATTTTGTACCAGACAACTCGAAATTTCAGCTGGGAAGAAGTGCGCACTGCAGAAACTAGGCAAGTGCGGAAGTCTGGGAACAGTTACAGCCAACAGCTGATGCAATTTGTATTCATGGTTTGGGCTCAGACTTTCTATTGGTTATGGTTGGAATTTTTGATTAGTCTTGGTTATCTTTGCTTGATGCATTAGTTGTGGTTGGTTATTGGTTTTCTCCCGGAATCATTCTCTGTCATGGTTAAGGTGCTCGGGGGTGGCTTCGGCCTATGGTTGGATGAAAATATTGTTATATTGTCTATGGTTAAACAAGCACATCCATTACTTTCTAACACTCCCCACTGAGAAGTCCCACTTAGACCTCACATTGTTTGGAATAGGGAACCCATATAAATTATGGCCTAACAACCAATATCGGTTGGTTTTAAAGATTATTTTAAAATCCTACAATGTTAAATGAAAGTACCAATGTAGATATACTCTATATGCAAAGTGAAAATCTATTCCCTACATAGGAGAAAGTAACTAAAAGAAATGAATGCATGATAAAATATATTTCTATTATTATCTCTAGCAATAAATTTACTAAATGAACAAAAGAAAAAATACAAATAACCAAATATAAAATCAATAAAAATATGTGATTAAATAGCTAATTATAGCTCCATATTCACAGCATAGAAAAATATTAGAGAGAAATAGAAATAGGAATGCATTCTTTACACATGGAAATAGTATGCACTGTAAAGAAACATTCATACTACAACTCCAACACTCAACAAGGAAATAGAATAAATTTGCCATACTTCAATGTGTTAGGATCAAAATATTTCTCCAAAGCTTGGCCCAAAATGGCTTCCCCACATTAAATTTCGATAAACAAATTTTATAAAAAGTGAAAACAAGCAAAAATCCTTTTTTCTTTTGGTTCTTGTCTTATATATAAGTGCTTAAACATGATTCAGTTACAAAAGTTCAACCATTTTTTGAACTATTTGGAGTGCTCATATAGTGTATAACTCCTTCTTTGATTTGTACATGATTTTTGATGTAATGTTCCCTTACTCCAAACTTTGGCGACTTGTATTTGTTGGTGGGTTTGAATTGAGTTTCTCAACTTCAATAGGCATCGTAGCTGCAATTATTTTAATGAAGCTTTATTAATTGATAATAAATTAAATATAATTAATGGCTCAGGGATTCTATTGTACTGAGAATATCTCTCTTAATGATTAATACTATTCCATCTTTCTAAGCATCCTTTTATCATTCCTTATTGATTGCAGTAGATAGGACCTTATGATTCCTCAAAGTACATATCACTAATTTATGAGAAAACCACCTTAGGGTTGAAAAGCGTTTTTGGAAGTGAGAGTCATGGTTTCAAAAACTACTTTTCATCTTCCACAATTCATATATTTGAGCCACGTGTTATGGTGGTTTCAGATTGCGAAGGTCGACCTTCTTGGTAAAATCCTACACATTAATCCTCTGCAATAACTAAGGACCATTGATCATAAATTTATTACCACCATTTCATATGATCCATAGATCTGTCTGTAATGACCCTTTACTTATTAATATGAATAATTTCATAAATAATCCTAAAAATTAGCTAAATTATAATTAATTATTATATAACCTTAATTAATTATATGTTATTAATTAATTATTTTTTACTATGATTAGCTTAAGTATGATTAACTCTTTAATTAAGGGTTAATGAATGATTAATTATTAAGTGAGTCATTAATTGATTAAGTATTAAATTAATGGTTAATGATTAATTTGATTATTAATTAATTAATGGTTAATGATTAATTTGATTATTAATTAAGTAATTGATTAATTAAGTATTAAAAAAAGGGGGGAAAATAAAATATAATGTTAAATGGGGTTACGTATCCCAAAGGGGGATAACGTAACCAATACGTAAAAGGGAAACATTTAAAGAAAGGATAAGACAATTAATAAGGCAATTAATGAATGGATAAGGCATTAATAA
>ML813874.1:156080-173021 GCA_009831015.1 Picea engelmannii
ACACGAACAGACTACGCAATACAATACCACCAAGTGCTGCAAAATCAGGGACAATCATGACCTCTACGGGAGACGCAAGTCAGGAGGACTCTAATAACGACCCACTCCTATTGAGACCCGAAGACATCAATCAGGATCAAATGATCCATTAATTATTATTAATCTACGGAGACCTTATCATCAACGCTTCAATTTAACGAATAATAACCTAGCAGTCTTAGACATCATCCCGAACAGTTCAATTAACCAATATTAACATTGCGACTCACCCATCATCATTGACCTTGCAAATTAAAACGACCCTTATTATTGCAATCCACAAGTAATATCATGGAAATTAAACAAATATTAAAATTGCGAATCAACCTTCATCAATTCCCTGGCAATTAAAATAACCTTATCATTGCAAATTAACAAGTAATATCATGGCAATTAAACAACTATTAAAATTGCGAATCAACCATCATCAATTCCCTGGCAATTTAATACAACCTTATTATTGCAATTTAACAAGTAATTATCATGGAAATTAAACAAATATTAATTTTCAAACATCATCATTGCCCTGGCAAATTAAACAACCTTATTATTTCAAATTAAACGAATAATACCAAGGCAATAAAACAATTATTAATATTGCCATTTGAACAAGCATTACCATTGCCATTAAGCAAATATTAAAATTGCGGCTTTAACCAATATTAATATTACTATTTAACAATTATTATCATTGCATCCAATTTAAACAATATAACATTGCTGACATCAAGTGTACTTCTTGCAAATTAACAATATTAATCTAATCATGGCGAATAATTCGGTGGAGGGTAATTGTGTGGAATTGGTGCAAGGTCAAATATAAATATACCTTTTCATTAAATGACCATGCCGATCCGCTAAATAGCTCCCAAATACAATAATAAAGACATCCATACCCTAAATGAGAAACAATTAAAGAAATAACCCCCCCCCCCTTTTTTTTTAAATGAATAATGAACGAATAAAGCCCGACTCAATGACAAAGGAAGAACCAATCTTGCTTTACATAATCAAAGGCATAGCCCGTCTAATCCACCATCATCATTATATTTCATTTTAAACCCTAATAACATTAAATAAATCAATGTTATCTTGGCAACTCAAGCATCAACAGTATTGCATTTAAAACCTACACATCATCATTATATTGCGTTAAAACAATAATAGCATTAATTCAAACAAAGTTAAAATGGCTGCTTACACGCCATCTTGATATTGCATTTTAAAACAATAATAGCATTAAATCAACAGGTTAACCTGGTTGCTTACGCCTCATCATGATATTGCGTTTTTAACAATAATAGCATAAAATAAAACAAGGTTATCATGGCCACTTAATGCATCATCAGTATTGCATTTTAAACCTACACATCATCATTATATTGCATTAAAATAATAATGGCATTAATTCAAACAAAGTTAACATGGTTGCTTATGCGTCATCTTGATATTGCGTATTAAATAATAATAGCATTAAATAAAATGAGGTTATCATTAAACTCAGAATTTAAAACTTAGAATCTAGGGTTCTCAGGATCCTCGGCCAACGCGCAGGTCAGAGCTGCATAAGGGAGGGGGAACGCGTGTGCCACCGTCTTCTACAAGCGTGTTTTTCAAGGGGACGAGTTCTGTCATGGTTGATATGCTCTATCCTCAGCAGTTAATCGAATGACATACCCGCCTATGGTGTTCGGGCAACCTCCCTACCTGGGCTGGTGATTATTACAGAATCCAGATATACTTAGTGGTTAAAGTTTAAACTTTAATGGCATCTTTGTTTTTACGTTGAATTTTTTATGCCAGGATGTAACATTATCAAATGACCTGAATATTCACAGAAGAGATATCGGGCTGAGGGCATCCATAACCATAATGAGAACGGGGTACCAAATGCCACCGTGGATATAGGCATTAAGAGTAAATTTTTATTTTATTTTATTGTGTTAAGTTTTAATAGTGCAATTGCCAGATTTCCAAGGCGTTACTAACACATTTTGTGTTTTCCCATTCTCAGACATTCAGCCCGATCATTTACCTAAAAATAAGATGTGTTTGATCAAAGTTTAACCTATTCCAACAAATAACAATACAACAAAATTATTTATCAAATATTAATCACTCACCTCATATCAAATATAAACACTTAACATTTTTATTTAAATAAGAAATATATATATCCACCGGCTTTCTCATGGTTTGATTTAATGCTAGTTTGACCGGGTTCTTATAAAATTACGCCGTCATTAAATTCCTGCCATGTAGAGTTCCGAGAGCCATTGAACTCTAGCATAGTAAAACCTAACCTGTTTCTTTCATACACGGAGACGATTTGTTATCTTCAGTTTAGGGTTTCAGATTTGAGGACTGGTTGCGAGAGTAGAAAAGATTGTACTAAGATGGAATTAGGTGTACTGTATTTTAAACCACGTTTTTTAACCAGAATGGAGGCTTGCGAGAGGTGTGAGAAATTACAGTTAAGGAGGAAATCGAAAATACTCCAAACAATGCAAGAAGTGATCAATGGGCTGAGGACGGGGACTCATTAGGGGTATTGAAGAATGCAGAGATCATAGGATTGGCTTTTGATAAATGTCCAGTATGCTTGGCTATGGCTTCTGAAGAGGTGAGCAGGACAAGGGTGAATATGAGTAGTGCGCCGGATTCGAGATTACCAAATGAAACAAATGCTATAACACCTTCCCTATCATATATTAACAATCCATCACAGATTATCGATCCATCAAATTATTGCCCATTCAAAATTCATAACACAGGCCGACTCGGTATTAGGTTAAGGTTCAGAACCATTTTACGAAGGGAAAGGCAAGGGATGAAACAGCCTCAACGAGGTTCGCCATTTTCCCTAACAGGAACCAATAAAAATTTATATGAAAAGGAAAACAACGGTAAATGCTTTATTTACAAGGTGGGTAGTAGCCGTAAAGGTTTCATAGTCATGCCATTAACTATTAAGCTACAACTCACACACACGATTCACACTATAACCATTGAAACTACCATTACACAATAGCCATTAAAACTACAGTCTATAAACACAAGCAGCAAGATAGAATTCCCAGAGATTTACATACCTGTGTCCTTAACGCTTGCAGCAAATGATTCTTGTGCTCCCGCCACTCCTGCTCCTGCTTTCCAACAGTAGAGGACTCACCGGTACCTCCCAGCCAAATGCTAGGGGTAATCTCCTTCCCCCTTATCCCCCTGAGCCGCAAAGGGGCCACACACAACCCAGACGATAGCCTAGCTTCTCAGCTCGCCTCCAAGGCTGAGCTACCACTCAAGTCTGCTGAGAATCCCCAACTCCTACAAGAAATCAGTCCAGTCTCTAGTCTGGCAGCATAACAATACCTAAAAAGCTCAAAAGTCCCTTCCTTTTCCCCTCTCCCTTTCTTTTATCCCCACTCAAACCCTAAATCCCCCTTCCCTTTAGGTTTTCCCCCCTTTTTCCCTTTTTATTTTCTTAAGTTTCTTTTTATTTCATTTTTTTTTATATATATGTATTTTTTTTTTTAAACTCAAGGACTAAGTGCGCTCTATAATAATCCCCTTTTATTTTTACACGCATAACTTTTATTAAGGGTAGAGGCGGTAGGGAATTATTTACGGAAAGAGAATCTATTTATCATTTTCGTTGTTCTAGAAATTTAAGATTAAGGAATACACGCCATTTGTTTATAATGTATGTATATATATATTTTCATTTTTTTTTTCTATTTGTAAGCATGCATTCAACATAGTAAATTATCATTATCCATCATTTAAATTCATCATTAATATATATATATATAGGATAATGAGAGATTAAGGTGATGGCAAACATGTATAGGGGAAAAGTAAATGTATTACATAAAATGAATAATGAGGAATTAAGGGGAGGGATGGTGATTTAGTAATGTGAACTGGGCATGTAAAAGGGATATGGATACTGGAAGATCAAGGCGATGGAGGATAGTTTAAAAAGTAGACATGGATAATGAGAGAATAAAGGTCTGAGTTTTTTTTTTTTGAAATTTTCATTTGTTAAGGTCACACTAAATTTCCCCCCTTTTTCTAGAAAAGTCTTAGGCTTAGGGTTAGGTTCTGAGCTAGGCGACGATTGGTTAAGGGAATTGCTTAAGGTTTTATTCAGGTGCTGATGACTTAGGGCTAATTAGGCTGACTCCTTCAACCACCTTTATTGCGACGTGCCCTTCAGGACGCACCACGTGCGCCAAGGGTGCCACTCGCCTCTAGAATCTTTTGGGCGACGTGCCCTTCAGGATGCACCATGTGCTCCAAGGGTGCCACTCGCCAACTGAGTTTCTTTTGTGCGATGTGCCCTTCAGGATGCACCTCGTGCTCCAAGGGTGCCACTCACCAACTGGACTGATTGGTAGACCTCTATAACCCCTGGAGTCAACACTCCACCAGGTGAACTTGTAGGAGACTAAGGGTTATAAGGAATAAGGCCCCCGCCTTATTGCGTGCCCCTTAGAATCATCGTGAGTGACTGTCGCAGTCGGCCCTCACGGCATCGTGGGTCCTCTCGAACTAGGTAATCTTTAACCTACAGTTCGAACCATCATGGGAGTGCTAGCAGGCGGTGGCAGGGTTGTTGTCCACCCCTCTCCCTCAACCTCTCTGCAAATCATGTGTGGCCCCTTTACTCCATATGTGAGTCTGGTCGACAAGCTATCGTCATCCTGCATCAACAATAATCATGTCAGAAATGTCAACAACAATCACCAAATCAAATGAAACATCATAGTAAACATATCACCCAAAAATACACTCCCTGACTCAGTCCGGAGTCCAAGGGGGTTCTACCGATGCCTCTGCATCCTCAAGGTCAAAAACCCTACACGCTCAATAAAACAGAGTCAATAGCACCCATCTACATCAAATAGTAACACATCATGTCATTTGTCAATCACATCATAATCAAATATAAAGGTCTAACATCAAAAAGGTTCCAGATCACTTGCGAGCAAGTGTCCTCAAATAATAAGTGTTCTCAATGCGCCAGAGCGGGATGTTACATACACCCCCTCTTGGTCTAAACTTCATCCCGAAGTTTCTCAATATAAATTCATAAATAAAGTATCACAGTATCATAAGTCTATCTATCAAACAAAAATGGAAACTGCTGACGCATATCATCTGCGTCCTCCCAGGTCGTCGAGTGTGGACTATAACTGTCCCACTGGACCTTGACCTGATCCACCGTTTGACGTCGTAACTATCAAACGCGATGATCTAAGATGCGGACCGGCTCAGCCATGAGTGTTCCCTCATCCGATACCTGCAAGGAACTCAGGTCAATCACATGCGTAGGATCACTAATATAATGTCTCAAAACAGATACATGAAAAACAACGTGCATACGCCTCAAAGAATCAAGCAAGGCTAGTCGATAGGCCACGGGCCCCTTTCTCTCCACAATCTCGAAAGGTCCCACAAACCTAGGAGAGAGTTTAGCTCCCTTTCCAAACTTGATCGAAATCTTATGCGGTTTAACCTGCAAGAAGACTCGATCACCGACCTCATAGCTACGGTCGACTCGGTGCGCATCGGCATAACTCTTCTGTCGATATTGTGCTTCCTTAATCCTTTGTCTTATGGATTGCATCTTCTCTTCCATTTCTTGGATCGCTTCTGGTCCCACCAGGACCCTATCCTCAAGCCGATCCCAACTCAAGGGCGTCCGACACGGTCCCCCATAAAGAAACTCAAAAGGCGCCATCCTAATGGTGCTCTGATAACTGTTGTTGTAAGCGAACTCTACTAGAGGCAAGAATTCCTCCCAACGCTTTTGTTGGTCCATCACGTACATGCGTAACATGTCTTCCAAGGTTTGGTTCATACATTCTGTCTGTCCATCCGTTTCTGGGTGATACGCAGTACTAAAGTTAAGTTGGGTTCCCAAGGCCTCTTGGAAACTCGTCCAAATCGTCCAGTAAACACCGATCCTCGATCGGATATAATCTTTTTAGGCACGCCATGCAACCTCACAATCTCACTGATGAAAACTCTCGCTATATCAGGTGCCTAATTTGTCATACGCACGGGAATAAAGTGAGCACTCTTTGTCAAAGAGTCTACTACTAAAAAAATCGAGTCGTGTCTCCTTGCTGTCAGTGACAATCCAACAATAAAATCCATCGATATAACTTCCCATTTCGATTCCGGAATGGCATGTGGTTGAATTAATCCTGCCGGGTGTCTATGTTTAGCCTTTACCTACTGACACTTGAGACATCTAGCCACAAAGTTGACTATGTCGGCCTTCATTCCTTTCCAAAAGAATAATGGTTTGAGGTCTGCCCTCATCTTCATAACCCCCGGGTGAGCCATGTAAACTGCTCTATGAGCCTCACTCAAGATCAACCTTCTCAACTCGTCGTTTGGCGGCACGTAAATCCGACTTCTAAACCTCAATAAACCGTCACTATCAAGTGAATATCCCTCATAATGCGGTACCATCATTGTGTTTTGTCCGATAAAATCCTTGACTTCTGTGTACCAGTCATCATCACGCTATAAGGTGAGAATCTTCTCATGTAGATTTGTTTGAAGAGGTAACACCAAAAAGATGCATGGCCTCCAACTCAAGGCATCCGCCACTCGGTTCACTGTTCCTTTTATGTAAGAAATCTCGAAATCATATTCGCTAAGCAATTCCGACCAACGCCGTTGTCGCGCGTTCAGGTCGCTTTGCGTAAAAATGTGTTGTAGTCCACAATGATCAGTCTTTAATTCAGATTTTCGTCCAATAAGGTAGTGCCTCCAAACCTTCAAGGCATAAACGATGGCTAATAACTCCAAATCGTGCATCGCGTAGTTCTCCTCATGCCTTCTCAACTTCCTCGAAATGTAAGCGATCACTCGTCCGTCCTGCATCAAGACTCTGCCTAAACCCTCCTTGGATGCGTCAGTGCATACCAAGAAGTCTGCGTCCATGTCAGGGACCTTTAATATTGGCGTGGTTGTTAACAACTCTTTAAGCCTCCAAAATGCTTCTACGCATTTCTCTGTCCAAACAAACTTCTTGTTTTTCTTCTGCAACTCCGTGATCGGATTTTCTATCTTCGAGAAACCCTCGACAAACCATCGATAGTATCCTGCTAATCCCATAAAACTACGCACTTCTGTGACATTCATCGGCGTAGGCCATTCCATAATAGCCTCAACCTTGGCTGGATCCATGGCGATATCTTCGCCGGAGATGACATGCCCTAAGTAGTGAATCCTCGATTGGTAAAAAGAGCATTTGGACAACTTCCCATACAATTTGTGTTCTCGTAAACATTGTAGTACCAAGCGCAAGTGCTCATCATGCTCCTCCTTCGTCCGAGAGTAGATCAAAATATCGTCAATGAACACTTGGACGAACTTGTCCAAGTACTCGCGGAACACCCCGTTCATCAAACTCATGAATACCCCTGGGGCGTTTGTCAGTCCAAAAGGCAAAACAGTAAACTCGTAATGTCCAAATCTCGTCTTAAAGGCGGTCTTAGGGATGTCCTCCTCCTTGATCCATAACTGGTGATATCCGGATCGCAAATCGATCTTGGAGAACACTGTCACACCCTTCATTTGATCGAACAGATAATCAATTCTTGGTAAGGGATACTAATTCTTGATCATAGCCTTGTTCAGTTGACGGTAGTCAATGCAAAGCCTCCACGATTCGTCCTTCTTTCGTATGAAAATAACTGGTTCACCCCACGGTGACACACTAGGACGTATCAGTCCCAGGTCCAACAACTCCTTCAGTTGCATTTTCAACTCTTGCAACTCCGGGGTCGACATCCAATAAGGCGTTCTTGCTATCGGTTCAGTTCCCGGTTTCAGGTCTATGGTAAACTCCAGTTCCCTTTCTGGCGGCATCCCATGCAACTCCTCTGGAAAAACGTCCGCAAACTCCTTCACCACCAGAAGGTGTTCTAGACCTTCCGCTACTCCCTTCTCGTTGAGTGCGAGGATCGCATAAAGTTTTCACCCCTTGCGCATACTCTTCCGTAACTGTAAGGAAGAGACGAACCGCAGGGAAACTCCCTGGTTCCATCCTACAATCACACGTCTCTGTCCTTCGTCATCAACCAAGCTCAACCGTTTCGTCTTACAGTTGAGAATCGCCTCATGCGTTTCCAACCAATCCATACCGATCACGACGTCATAAGATCCTATGATCGTGACGTACAAGTTGACTCTCGTGACAAACTCTCCCAGGTTAAGGGGATAGTCGGTAACCTTTCCTCCAACATTCTGTTTGGCTCCCGAAGCCATCTCCACGAAGCTAAACTCATCCTATTCGACTGCCTTTACCTTAATTCTTTTTAGCGCTGCACCATAAATGAAACTCTCAGTAGCTCCTGGGTCTATCAAAATTCTAAGGGTCTGGTCAGCGACCGTACCTGTCATCTCGAGTACAGTCGACTGGTGCTCTGCCTGGCGGTTATTCACCACAGCATGAATCTGATGGGCCTTGCCCATATCTCCCATGATAGTGGGTCCAGCTGATCCGGACGTCCTGGCCCTCTCCATAGGATAGTCTCGCTGGTAGTGTGGCTCCCCACATGTCCAACACCCCTTCTTCGGCCCAGTAGTCCTGGTACCCGAAGTAGAAGAGGACTGCCTACCGACCTGAAACCCTGGTCTGTTCTGCTGAACAGGCCTAAACTGTTGTTGCTGCGGGTGACACTGCTGCTGGTGCTGTGGTCCTCGATAGGGTTTCCACTGCTGAGGTGGCGGTCGTCGAGGTGTAGTGAACGTGGATCCCCTCTGGAAGCCACGATGTCCCGGCGTATGTCTTGCTGGTGTCTGATGTCACGGTGCCCCCGATGAACTCTGCCCTACGGGTCTCACTGAAGTCCTGGTCTGACCCCTGCTAATAAGCTCCTCCTCTGCTATGAGGGCCTTTTGGACAAGGTCGTGCAATGTTTGAGCATCAAGATCCTAACCTTTGCACGCAGACTGTCGTTAAGGCCAAACACGAACCTGTTGACTTTGAGCTTCTCTGTGTTAAGGTGTGGAGCATATCGGAGCAGCTCCATGAATCTTGCCTCATACTCGGGCACCATACGACCTCCCTATCGTAGCGCGTTGAACTCATTGAGCTGACGCTCAATGAATTCATTGGATAGGTACCTCTCTCGGAACCGTTCCTCAAACAGTTCCCATGACACGTCTTCAACGACCATGTTCAGCTGCGGCAGGAGTGTCTTCCACCATAGAAGAGCGCTCCCCTTCAGTTGAAAGACCGCCATGCGAACCTTCATGTTGGAGGTATAATCGCGAAGTGCGAAGCACATCGCCATATTCTCCAACCATGCCTCGGCGGCTGCGCCGTCCGGGGTGCCAAAGAACTTGGGAAATTTTACCTTCTTGAGTTCACAGTGAATGCTACCTGTGACGGTCGGTGCGCGCGGCAGAACCTCAGGGGGTGTCGGCGCCCTGGCCTCGTCTCTATCCAAACGGCTGATCAGAGCCTCGGACATGCACTGAAAGGATCTCATCATCCCAATAACATCACCAACTGCTATCTGCTCCTGTCCGAGAACCTGCTCGCCTCCCTGGGGGTTAGACCCCTCAGGCGTGGATGTTGTTGGAGGCGTCACGCCTCCTCCCCTAGCACCTCATCGTCTGCCTCTGCAGCTTCCTCTAACCATGATTACCTGCACCCACACAATCAACTTGATCAGAAACAGTATAATAAAACCAACTCATGTCAACGAAAGCCGCAGCGAACCCCAAGTCGCGGGTCGAACCGGCTTTGATACCATATGTAACGCCAATACTACTCTAGCCCAAGCACGCTTAACTGCGGAGTTCTGATGGGATCCGGTGCGATCATACCAGCGTTAATGCACCGGATCCCATCAGAACTCCGCAGTTAAGCGTGCTTGGGCTAGAGTAGTACTGGCGTTACACTTACTGGAAATCCCTTAGTTTATAGTAAAATTAGGTCCATTCATGTAACTTTAGGTGAATATACAATATTTCACAGTTATGTATTTAGCTCAATTATATCCACAACTATCCAACAATTTGTACTTAAATCTCTCAAGTGATCCAAATATATAATATAGCATTTTCATAGTTCATATGTTATATAATATAACATTATCACAAAAATTACATCTGATCCACTTCATCTTAATTTATATTAGGAATACAAACATCCCTCAATTCCATCCCATTTAACATGACAATAAAGGAATTAGTATAAAAGCTCAATGATATTTAAACAATGCTAATGGGAAGTTTAAAGCAATGGCATATAATCCATGTTCATGCAAGACCTTCACCTCGTTGTGATTAAAACATGGGTGTGTGAGGTTATGAAGATTAAACTCTTTGTTTTGGGGATTCTAATGAATTACATTATATGCGGTCTTTGTGGATCCAACCATAGGGAACTTTTAAGGAATCTTAAAGAAATGTTCTAATACATTTTTTTAGTGGATCCAACCATAGGTAACTTTTAATGAATCCACTTGCTTGTTGTTTTTCTGAATTGATTTCCCTTGGCGAACCCAACTTTATGATTTCAATGACTTCTTTGTGTGGGTTTTATTGATTATTATGAAAATATTGTGGTTTTATCTTTTGTCCCGTATCCCTTTAGTCATCATTCATTGTCTAAGCAGTTGGCCAGGAGCCGAATCGACGGTCGTCACTTCTGTGTTTAAAAACCTATAGATTCAAATGCCCTGCTTTTCTGTGCATGGATGATGAGTGAAGGATAAGAATTTGTATTTATGTCTATCCCTTACTTATCTTTTAGTTGATTGATTCATGGTTGAATGTTTAGTCTTTGTGTCTTCTTCTTTGATGTGGATTGTGAATGATAAACCTCTGAGTGGAATGACAGTCCCTTGGCGAACCCAACTTCTGATTTCAACGACTTCTATGTGTGGGTTTTATTGATTATTATGAAAATATTGTGGTTTTATCTTATGTCACTTATCCCTTTAGTCATCAGTCTGTGCCTGAGCAATCGGTCAGGAGTCGAATCGACGGTCATCACTTCGGTGTTTAAAGACCTATAGATTCAAATGCCCTGCTTTTATGTACATGGATGATAAGTGAAGGATAATAATTTTCCATGTTGTCTATGGACCCCTTACTTATCTTTGAATTGATTGATTCATGTCTGAATGTCTAGGCTTTGCATCTTCTTCTTTGATGTGCATTGTGAATGATAAACCTCTGAGTTGAATGACAGTCCCTTGGCAAACCCAACTTCTGATTTCAATGAATTCTATGTGTGGATTTTACTAATTATTGTGAAAATATTGTGGTTTCATCTTCCATCACTTATCCCTTTAGTCATTAGTCCATGCCTGAGCAGTCATCCAGGAGCCAAATCAACGGTCGTCACTTCGGTGTTTAAATACTTATAAATTCAAATGTCATTATTTTCTGTGCATGGATGATGAGTGAAGGATAAGAATGTTCCCTGTTGTCTATGGACTCCTAACTTATCTTTGAGTTTATTGATTCATGGATGAATGTCTAGTCTTTGTGCCTTCTAATGAGCGAGTACCTCTGTGGCTTGATTGATTAAAACTTCAATTTATCTCTGTGTTTTTAATTGCTTGAACTTGTGTACATGTCTGCATTTTTATTGATAAACTCTGCATTATGGATAGATATTGAGGAGAGATGTCAACACGGGATTCTCCAAACATTCCTCGCATACGCTCTAGGTATTCTCAAGAAGGAAGAACATGAACTCCTTCTTCGACTGAGACTCCGAGTGAGAAACACCAATCTCATCAGAGGATATTTTCAAATGAGTTTGTGAAAATGTCAACTTCATAACCTTCTCATGCCAGTGCTATGGATGAAACCTTCTTAGAGAGGTTGTGCATCGATACTCCTACACCTGAGAATGTAGGGAATACCTCTGGACAAGAGAATATTTCTGGTAATTTTCTTTGATTTTGTTTATTTTTGTTGTATTCTTTTGTATTTAAATTTATGTGAGGTTAAATCTTGAAGTTGCTTTCAAATGTGTGTGTAGACAGTCAATTTAGAGCAAGAGACGACAATGAGAGTGACTGTTACGAAGATTCAAATGTCAGTGCAGAAGGTGAAGGTAGATTTAGGAAGCCGCGTTATCAAGAAACAAAAGATTACACACCTACATCCACCTATCCTTAAGATGTTGGTGATGAAATTCCCTGGGAAGGGAATACTAAAGCAATGATTCTTGAGTGATGCTCAGGTGTTAAAAAGAGGTTGGAAAATGATTTGTTGGTCTTTGAACTCCCTTAGGAGAGAAAACAAAGTTTGCAATTTTTTTTTCATTTATTGGAAAACTTTATGGATGCATATCAGAAGATGAGGCCAACCACTGAAAGTTTTGTTGATCTAATGAGGCGACGAAAGTCAGAGACGATGGGTCCAGATAAATGGGAGACAGTAAAAAATAGAGTTTCAAAAGAAGACGTCATTTCCATGTTCAATTTCAAAGAGGGCCCAAAGAGGAAGATGTTGAAGGTGCAATATTTTAAGCACCTTGACTTTGCAGGACATTTGTATAATAGATTTTTGGTGGCATATGGGAAATTGTCGTAGAACGATGAGGTTCCACACTATTTTGCAAGACACTTTTTTGCATATTTTTTCTTGCACATGCACCCCGATTATACTAGTCTATCGTTCAAATATTATGGGACTAGTAAATGATGTACATATGATCGCAAATGGGAACATCGAAGTGCGGCATTGTCAAGGCCTCCACAAACTTCAATACCTCGCCCAACAGGGGCATTTGCTTCACTTTCAGAGTTTCAGACTACATCAAAAGTTGGCAAAGAGGCGACGACTGCAATCGGGGAAATTTTGGAAGCTATTTTTTATGGTGTTGATGTTGGCATGAAGCGTCAGAGAGCGAAAGCCAATTCCTGGGCCACATTTGTTGATAAAATAAATGCAGAGTTAAATACAATGTCAAATGTTTTGGAGTATGCAAAATTTTGCAGGGATGGTTGGAAGAAGGTCTTTCAGAGTGATGACCCGAACCGCATATTGGTATGTGTTCTATTTAAGAAAATTTTGACGCATTTTATGATAGTCTACTTCTAGTTCTAGATTTAGATATCATTGTCTCTATGGAAATAATTGGATTCTTCTTGTCATTAATTGCAGTTTAGAGATATGTTAAACGAATTTCCAGTTGGTAGGGAACTTGATTTGACAGGTTTAAATTTGGATGGGTTGAATTAGGTATGTGTTCTCTAATAGTTGTTCAATATCCACTCTTTTGAATAAGATATCAACAACATTTATAATTTTGTATAATTGTGAACACATTGAATCGTATATTTAGTTCTTAATTGTGTTGTTCACAGATCCCTATTCCATATCCTACTACTTGGGCAGACTTGTCTCAATTCTCATTGAGAGAGTTTGAAGAGGGTGGGAGTTCACAAGTATCATTTAATATCTTAAAATCATTTAAATTTAATGTGTTATAATCATTTAAATGTAATTTTTCAAATTTTCAAATTTGAAATGTGTTATATAGGCTAATGTGGAGAAGAGAGTACCAAGCTTGTCTCAATTCTCATTGGGAGAGTTTGAAGAGGGTGGGAGTTCAAAGGTATCATTTGATGTCTTAAAATCATTTAAATTTAATGTGTTATAATCATTTAAATGTAATTTTTCAAATTTTCAAATTTGAAATGTGTTATATAGGTTAATGTGGAGAAGAGAGTATCAGACTTGTCTCAATTCTCATTGGGAGAGTTTGAAGAGCGTGGGAGTTCACATGTATCATTTAATGTCTTAAAGTCATTTAAATTTAATGTGTTATAATCATTTAAATATAGTTTTTCAAATTTTTTAATTTGAAATGTGTTATATAGGTTAATGTGGAGAAGAGAGTACATGAGAATGTGCTCGGAAGGGAGATTGGGATTGAGGAAGCAGATGAAGCACCCAGATTAGAGAATGATGTGTCCATTCAGGATGATTCATAAATGTATGTTCTTGACTTTTATTAAATTTTTGTTTTCTCAAATTTTTAGTTTAGCCTTTCCTATTCAACCAATTGATCAATTATTTTGAAATATATAGAACCCCTAGATAAGTTTATCGTTGTCTTAAATGGTGTACATTCAAACTTATTTCAGGTTAAAGATCATGATGAAGACCTAATTTTGAACTTGAACATATTTGAATGTTTGAGAACAGACTCTATCCCACATCAGAAAAGATAAAGTTTATAAATTTTTCTCGATTGCATTCCTTGATTTCTTGTCAAAGAATGTCATAGTATGAACAAATTTGTGTTTTCTACATACAACGAAGTGAATTCCTTCTTTTTGGGGTATTGTCAAACTCTTAACAAAACTGGTTATTAATCACAAAAACCAACATTCAATTAGATTTACAAATAAGATAACACATATTGTATATGTGAGCTCGCTCACATAATTTCAAAGAGAATTTCATTATATCTAATATGAATACATCCCATTTAAATGGTTTTTGAAGAATGACTTAATATACATGTGCAAATTTGTGTTTTCTTCATGTACATGCAAGATTATATGAGAACATCTATTCCACCGAAGAAAGAGGATATAAGTATTTTTTGAAAGAATGGTTTTTAAAATTATGATTTGTGAACGTTTTTAGATAATAAGTAGTTTTTTGGAAGAATGGCTTAATATGGATATTTATCAGTCATTTAGTTTGAAAGGGTATCGTAGAATTTGATTAGATGACCACTGCAAAAGAAGAAGAGAGAAGTATTTAACTGCTGAGGAGATTAATATTTTATTGTTGTTTACATATAATCAAATAACATCACCTGGGATGAGAATTTCTGAAGGATTTGGGACTTTATCCACGAGAAGAATTTCACGTGAATGATTTTGGACTTTATCCACAATGAGATAAGTATTTCTTTGGAAGAATGACTTAATATGAAGATTTGTGTTCATTTTCTTCATACACAGTTCTATATTTATTTTTAGATTATTATCTAACTCTAACTCACAATTTGTTTTACTAAGAACACAATAACATCACCTGGATGAGAATTTCACCTGAAGGATTTGGGACCTTATCCACAAGGGGAATTTCACCTGAATGATTTGGGACCTTATCCACAAGGAGAATTTCACCTGAAGGATTTGAGACCTTATCCACAAGGAGATAAGTATTTCATTGGAAGAATGACTTAATATGGAGACTTGTGAACTTTCTTCATGCACAGTTCTATATTTATTTTCATATTATTATCTAACTCTAATTCAATTTGTTTTTTACCAAGAACATAATTTTTCTCCTTAAATGTTTTTAAGATTTTAGATAAGATTTACAAATTGTTTAAATCATGTACTCTTAATTGGAGAGTAACTAGATCTTAAATATGTTTAACTATGGTTGGTTATGTTATTCTTTCTTATTGTTTATTTAATATTTAGTTACAGTATATATGTTCATATGTGATTTTTTTTATTATTATGTTTTTTATTTTTACAGATGTCTAAATTATATTTGGTGAAAAATATGTTTACAATTTATTTTGTGGGAAAGATTATATTGGAGGATGACACTTAACTCTTTTGGTGTGTATGTCAATTTTGTTTTAATCACAATTTTTGAATTCTGTCAATTTTTGCAGGTTTGAATTTCATGTATGAAGTGATCTATCTTAAAGCGATGACTTAGAGTCCGGAATTTTGGAGTTAAATTTCTTAGTTTTTGTTATCATCCTAAAATGGATGTGGAACTTATGTATTTTATAGTGTAACTATTAAGACTTTGATTATATATATATATATATATATATATATATATATATATATATATATATATATATATATCATAACTTTGGAATTCAAAATAATAATTATTGTTTCATATTTGATTTCTCAAAGTTATGGAAAAAAATTAACAAAGTTAACTAGTAATGAACTAATGTTTTGTATATTCTCCTTTTTATAGTGCATTAAATTAAGCATCAAACTATTAAATACTTTTCTACTGTGTATTAATTTAAATGTTTCATTTTATGTGTACTGTCAAAAACATGATTATATTGTCAAAAAGTGGCAAAGTTAATTAGTAATGAGCTAATGTTTTGTGTATTCTCATTTTTAAAGTGGCAAAGTTAACTAGTAATGAACTAATGTTTTGTGTATTCTCATTTTTATAATGCATTAAATTAAACATCAAACTCTTAAATACTTTTCTGCTAAGTATTAATTTAGATGTTTCATTTTATGTTCATTGTACATACTATCAAAAATATGATTTTATTGTCAAAAAGTGGCAAAGTTAACTAGTAATGAATTAATGTTGTGTATATATTCTCATTTTTACAATGCATTAAATTAAGCATCAAACTCTTAAATATTTTTATTAATTTAAATGTTTCATTTTATGTTCACTGTAAACTGTAAAAAATACGATTCTATTGACATGTTATCAAATAATTTTGGTAGAATAATTATCTATTTTAGTAGATTCTAGCATATTTTAGCAGATTCTATCTTTTCTTTTTTTTCTAGTTACTAATGATTTTGTTGGTTACATAGATGCACTTAACCAATAAAAAAAATTAAAGGAAAAACCATTTAGGAAATAAATGCAAATGAGATCTGCTAAATAAATTACCACTTAAAGAAGCCAATGGTCTCAAATCAAGGATAAAAGAGATGTTCAAATTACAATAATTAGGTAGAAGAGATATCCAAATTAATTACAGGTAATGAACTTATACAATAAAATCCTGAGATAGAAGAGATGTTCAACTCTTTTTTGGTTTGTGTGTTAACGATAAAATAAAATGCTCAAAATGATGTGACAATAAAATAAAACCTTAAAATGGAAGAGATTCAAACTCTTCTTTAATTTTATCTTTAGATTTAGTAT
>ML813874.1:186125-200112 GCA_009831015.1 Picea engelmannii
AAAAGGGGGGGGGGTATTTCCTGGAGATCAGCGTTGGCAATCAGTTCTGGCTTTTCATTCGAATCTGTTCCTGGTAAACTATTTTGGGTTTATGGTTATTTCGTTTTTATTTTATTGGTACAGTTTTAGGGTTGATAAATTTATACTGGATTCATGGTTAGTTCGTTTTCTTTTATATATGGCTCCGTTTATGGTTTCTGGAAAATTCGTTGGGCGTTTTTCCTTATGACTGTCATTCATAAAAAGTTCTACAGTGGGCATTTGTCTTCCATGCACGTTGCATTATTGTATTCTGTGTGCATTGCATTTGTATTCAGCAGGCGTGTGTTCCTTTGGGGGGGTCATCTATGTAGTAGAGTGGGTTCTCTTTTTTTTATTGGGCGTTTTTACACAGTGGGCAATTCCTACAGTGGGTTTTCCCTTTTTAATATATTGGGCATTTTAATGGTCTGTGTTTACCTCTGTCTGCGATCTAATGGAATTTAATATGTTTTTTGTTCATGGAATTTAACAAGATTCACGTTTTAACGGCGTTTTAACTCAGCTACGGACGCTTTTGGTAAGTTTGTGGTTGCTTGTCCATTTGGTGTAACCCCCACTCTGCGCCCCAGTATTTAAGTGTACAACTCTCCTCTCGCCTTTAAACATAGGGCCCCTGCCAATCCAATTCTTCTCTGCGTGCAGTAAGAGGGTGTCGATAGGGTTAATTCGGACCTGGGTAGTTGAGTTAGCCTGGACGCCTTTGCCCTCTCCATTATCTCCCTTAGATAGCATTTTCCCTGCGCATCTCCTTAGCCTTTATGTAACTGCCAGATTAGAGTTATTACTGCCAGAGTTAAACTATTGCTGCCTTAATGTAACTGCCATGATTTTATTGTTTACTGTATTTTAATTCTTCCTTTCCTTTTTCCTCTTTCCGAGTTTAAATTTTACTTTTCCTTTAACCGCGTGTCATTGTCGTACTTAATACCAGCAACTAGGTCTTAGCGCTGGCTTCATCGCTTCTGATCTACTTAATTGGTAGCAGAATTATCTCTGACTGTGTTGTGATGGTTGAATTAATCAGATAAACCCAATAGCGTAAGGAGTGGGGACACATTGCAACTGTCTTAGTTATAATATTATTATTACTGAAACAAATCTGCTCCTCTTTTCATAAATCTGGACAATTATGATATTCCATTGAATGCACATGGTTAATACAGCTGTCTGGTGAGATGATTGTTAAAGGAATAGTTCTGCTTCCGTTCCTAAAATATTGATATTTATATATTCTAGTGAAAGTAATGGACTGCCTTATAAAGACATGTTAATGTACTGTCATCTAAATTGGTAATGTGATTGTAGCTTAATGTTTGGTGGTGTAAAATAAATTTAGTATTTAGATAGTGTAATTCATAATTGAGTAATGCTTCTTGGATCGAGACATTTATGATGGGAAGTAATAAACTAAAGAAGGTATCCTATTTTTTATGTAGCTAAGTTGCCATGTTAAAGTTCATTAATTAAAATTTCTTTAGAATGTGTATTGACAAAGGGAATTTAAATGTAACTACTTCTCTCCAACTTTATATATAAGACATGATACAATGACAACTTAGTCGTGATAGGGTTGGAAGAACCAATCTAGTGGTGATGAATAAATTGGAAAAGAAACTTGTGGATTAGAATAATATTATGTATTCATTGCTCGTTCATTTGAGTGCTCACGCTCAATTCTATCATGGGATATAGGACACGTTGAGTTTAGACTCCTTGCGCGCACTCGTATACATGTATTATATGATGGTTTAGATCCCTAACTTCTTTCACAAATGTTCTGGTCATGAAGGTTAGTTAAATATTTTAGATTACTTGCGCGTAATGAATTGTGGTGTGGTGAATGATTGTTAGACCCTAGATCCTTGTGCAATGAATTAAATTATGATACTCTTATGCCTCAACTCTCGGCGATGTGTGAATGTATGTTAGGATCATATTTCCTTATGCAACAAAAATAAATTCATTTACCTTGCACCTTCTCTTATGTTGCTATATGATGGATTAGCAACCTGCTAGATTCATTGATGTACTAATGTATGTTGGATTAACACTCCTTACTTGCGTCAACCAATGTTTTAATGAGTGATGGATTTCAATCTTCGCATGTGTTAATAGATTTATTAACGAAATTTTCAGTCAGCAGAAATTTACGTAGAGGTCGTTGTGGCCCTTTGTTTTGTAGTACTTGGTTGTCTGGCATTGCGTGGTCTGTTTGTGTTGGGCGGGATGTAGACACCTCCATGTAACCTTAGTATGTGATTCTGTGTGCGTGATTACTTTCTGGGTAAAGAATCCAGTGTCGTATCAAGAGTCTCGGGCCCTTTAAAGGCAGGGTTTCCACTCTTGTGACACACCTGAGGGGATTACTAGTTTCTGCCTGAGCAGTCGGCCAGGAGCCTATCTGACCTTCTCTCTCTCCGGAGCAGAGAACTAAGATTAAACGCCCTGCTTTCCTGTGCAAAAATAGTAAGACCTACTACTATGGATTCTTCCCTTTGTGTTCGTACTGTGCATAACCCAGTATGTCGTGAATGTTGCAGTACTTGTGTGCGCCTTATGTCCTTGGTCGTTATTGTTGCAGTACTTGTGTGCGTCTTATGTCTTGGGTCGTTCATTTCTTGCAGCTACTTGTTGTGCGCCCTTGTCTTCATGTGGTAATCTTCGTGGTTGCATCTTGTTGGTTGTCGGGTGGCGACGTAGAGTCAAGTCTGTCTGTTACTTCTACACGCGCACACACCTTAACACAAAAAAAAAATTCACCTGTTAAAGAGTCGTTGTCGTAACAAGGATGGTGTTACAAATGAAATCTTGAGATAGAAGAGATGTTCAACTCTTTTTTGGTTTGTGTGTTAACGATAAAATAAAATGCTCAAAATATTCAAAATAAAAAATATGTTCAATTCAACTTTAATTTATATAATGCTCTTAAAATAAAATAAAAATCGGAATGAGTTAAAATTTGAAACAAGATATTATTACAATAGAAAATATAATGGTTGAAAAACAAAATAGAAAATATTATTGGTGTAATGGTTGAAAAACACAGATAAAATATGATTGAACCATATTTTATCTGTGTTTTTTAAGAATGATCTAGAGTTTTTTATACATGTACCCTTTTTATAAATATCATATTTGGAAATATGAACTTGAAGATAGTCAAAACAAGTCATCAAAATCTGGAATGTACTTTCAATGAAAAATAAAAATTTCTGGAATGTACACATGTGTCACTTGTTTAAAAACACCGTAATGGTATTCCATCTTCAATTATTCGTTCATGATTGACTTTGGATATTTTCCATTTTCTATCTTCTTCTTTTTTTATTGAACTTCTATTAACTGTATGCGTGTTGCACATACCAAATGACTATATTGACAACTTGTGACATTTAACTGGTAGTCTTGAAAGTAAACATGAGTATCAGTTTGATGGGTTTCTTGAAAAAAATATCCTTTCAATACAATGGATCATTTTCATACATAAAATCGTTATAATCAAAATCTTCTAATAGCCTCATCTTTTGTTATGTGCATCGCATCAAATAATATTTCACGTTTTCAATGTTGTCTACAGGTGAAACCATGGCAAAAACATCTCCTGCAAATAATTGGATATATTGGACAACAAATAATTTGTGTTAGATTATAACACAAGTACATCTACAAGTTATTTGAAAAAATTTAAACATAAAAATTTTACCTTCTCTAACAAGATTAGAAACTCTATCGCCATCAACTGACACTATAGTTTCATTTGATTCCATCTCCTCTAAGCTTGCAAGTGGCATTTTCCCTTTTACATTAAGTTTAGTATGTTTTCAAGCTTTAACATATCCTGCATTTTGGTTCCTGCAAATATTTATGGATTATGTGTCCTCTATGCAAACTGAACAAAAACAAGAGTCATTTCTTCTATCAAATGCAAACCCATTTTGAAAACATTTTGTTTTAACTTAATCTATTTTTCGTGTCCCAGGTATTGTACTGGCATCATATGGGATTGATCTATTTACATCTTCGATTCCAACATACCAAAAAAACCTACACAAGACAAGAACTTGTTAGCTTGAAATATCTCAAGAAAATGATTGAAGATTGAATATAAATTTGAACACGTTCAAATTTATATATCATGTGAACATACATGTAACATTTATATATAGACACACCTGCGCACATCCCTTGACGGATTATATTCATGGCTTAGCGCCATTTTTCACCATTCAACAACTTGTTCATCGGATTCAAATCGATCGACACGAGGGTTCAACTGATACCTTCGAAGTGCTCGTTTTATACATGCCCCTGCACCGTCGTGCTCTCATTTTCCATGACCAGGCTCAAAAAAATTCCAACAATGTGTAATGTTTAATTTTTTATGAAGACGACATAACCAATAGAATGATCGTGAAGATTTGAACTGACCTGCACACCCATTGGACCATATACAATGTCAATCGAATCTGATTTCGCGTTCTTTCAATGAATCATAAAATTTATCAAAACAATGTTGTACATAATGTGTGTCGTGTGCTCGATCATCACTTATATAAAAGTGTTATTCTTTAATAACATGTCGATTGTCGTTGGTGCTTTCTATGTTATCAAGACTCCGTTGAGCATGTCTATATAGAACGTAGACAAATATCATGACTTGATCAAAATAATAATATTCATTATGTATTTCTTTTTGTGTAGCGAATGTGTAATTCTCTGCAAAATCAACTACAGACAAAATTGTCCCTGGTGGAAACACTTCATGAGATTGTTTGAATTGTAAATATTTTCATCGAGCTCTATGTGAATGCTTGGTGTATTTATAGATTTCTTCCTCAAACTTCTTCAAAAAATCTATCACACAGATTTTATCTACCTTCAAATCAATCCTTTTGGAAATAACATTTGAAGAATGTGGAGATGTGTTGCTCATATATTCATATCTCTTCTAATTGACTCTTATATTATAAAATGATTGATCATTCATATCAATATGATACATTGAATGAAACAAACTTAGATTTCCACAATGATCACATTTCTTTCCACCAACACATTTGTTTTTGTAAAATAAATCATGATCTTCTCTTTCACATAGAATTTCAGATATAAAAACACGAAATGTGGAAGGAGGAGGTGAACCTAGCCATAAAGTTTTACCAAAATCCAAAAAAGTGTCGTAATACAACTCAAATTCCACATGATAACGACAGCAACAAGTGTCACAGGCATTGATGGGTCTAACAAACCATGGTTTTTGTTGCACAAATGTATTGATGGAAATTTTAAATTCTTTGTGCTCTTCTTTGAACTTATTGAACATCTCTATTTGTGTCATTGGCAATATATGTTTTGGATGTTCTTCATATTGTTTTCGTGCTATTCTTCGTCGCAACACATCCCTTGTATGTGGTGAAACACGAGATTCTTCTAACCAACAATTACGAGCCAATTCTTTAATATTTTTTGCAAGTCTATCTTTGTAGGGTTGTCTAGAAATCACTGTCCAACAAGCCAATTCATCATTTACATCTATTTGGAAACGAAATTTTCTATGTTTTTGCAATGGTTTTCTTGACGTTCTCATTGTTTTTTCCATGTGTTGTGTCAAACGATCTTTTATATTGCTAAATGAAACAACTGTTGTTTGTATCGCTCTACGTGCAACACAGACATCTTCTTTTCGAGATTTTCCAAAATGTTTTAATACACTAGTTGTATTGTTAAAGACATTCTATTTCACCTTTGTATCCTTTGTCGACTTTTAAATACCCAATAATGATGTAGCTTCTTTTAACTTTCTTGAATTCATTAGACAAAGTAAAAGTTGAGCTTGTATTGTTACTGGTTCATCTTTGAAAAAAGTATTATACATATTCTTAGATCGATATCTTATATAATGCTTAGCTTTTCTCTTCCCAAATTTGTCAGTATCAACATTTTCTAATATTTCATCATCAATGTTGATAAATTCTTCTGCATATTTCAATTTAAAGTTTATATTAAAAAACATAACCCGAACACAAATTCACTAAATTATATATACTTGAGTGTTCATCTTGTATTATCTAAATTTATGTACATACCTATAGGTGATTCGTCTTGTGCTTCAATTTCGGTTTCAACGTCTTCTGCTTCAATTTTGGTTTCAACGTCTTCTTTGACATTATGAGACAAATCTATTTATGTTTTTTGAAAAACATGAAATTGTAATTACAATAAATTATATTATTTACAATATTTTAAATTTGAATTCTATACTTTGAATTATGTACTTTTTTAATACAATCCCAATGTGTGTCATTTGCTCGATCATCATATGTGCATGCATACCTGGTTGAACTTCTTCTTGTCGAAAATCTCTATTGACATTATCATCGTTTCTTTCTTCAATATTTGCACGTTCTTATTTCTTTCTCCGATAAAGCTCTTTTCTTTGTTTGATTTGGCGAGTATCATCTCGAGTGCGATCAAATTTTCTCTTGCGCAAACTTTTGTTTCCCGTGACTTTTATAGTTATCTATAAAAGATATGTTCAACAAAGACTTCACCTTGAAAAAATGCTCAACATTTATCTTTCAACATATAAATTGTTATTCAAATAAAAACTTGAACAAACATCAATTACCTTATTCAACAAAAACCAAAAAGATGATTCGAAACTTTATTTAAGTGCTCTAGAAAACCATCATGTATCGATATCGATCCTCTGATTAAGCCTATGGAACAGAGGGAAGAAATAAAGAAAGAAAAGAATACAACTGCAACCAATAATATAAATGCTTTGAAATCCCTATCCTCGATTTTATATATGTTTGTCTATCTAATGAATTGTGTTAAATGTGTTCGTTTGAAAGTCTATTTATACAATTTGGCGCGAAATTAAATGATACGACGTGTCTTTTCATTTTTTCTGACCGACGGAATTCGCTCAACAACCTTTCAGCCGAAAGAAGCTTTTTTCGGTCGAAAACCTTGGAAACCATTCAGTTTTGATGGTTTCCATTAGATTTTACTCTTTCGGCCGAAATAATTGTTTTTCGGCCGAAAACATGAAAATGAGACTGAAAACAAAAACCAGAGAATTGCCCCAAGCTTACCTGCACTTCAGAGGTTGTGGACTCCTGCAAATACTGATAATTTGGTTTCGAAAATGACACCAACATTTCCAAAATTGAATCTACTTTCAATTCTTATAATTTTTTTTCATTTTCTTTATTTTTATCTAATTTTGTTTAATTTAAAAAAAAAACACTACATAATATTTTCAGCGGACATTATGATTCGGTGAAATGAAATATCGGTATCTCTAAAAATATACAGTGAAAATTTTGGAAAAAAACATATTCATAATCCTTACACTGTTCTTTTCAAAAGGGTATATTTAGATTTTAGTTTTAAGTAAAAATTAATATAAATACAAGGTGTAGAAAAACATGTGTTTAAAATCTGCAATGTTTCCAACTTGGTCAACTTCAAAAAATTCTAGAAATTATAATATTCATCTGTTAGATTCAAAATTATAGTCATAATAAAATAGAGTCTCTATAGATTGTTGCAGTATATTTCGTTTCTTAAAAACATAATTTTAATAATAGATACATTGTTATAGAAAAAAGTAACTCATTATCATTCCTTTCATGTTTAAGAAACATACTGTTAAACAATTGTCAAATTGACATATCAAATCGTGATAAAAAAAAATTGAAAAATAGTCATTAGAAAGCTAACAAAATTCTTCACAAATTTTGTTTTTACTGTAAAGTGAAATTCTAAATAAAAAAATTACTTTTGTATGCCAGAAGTTGAAGAACTTGTGAAAATACAGTTTTTTTTCTCATAAAACAAACAAAAGTGTAACCCATCTTCATGATTTCACCCTATATTTACCAATAACTTGATGCCAAACATTTCCACATCATAAAATATGCCAATTTTAATACATAACTAAGACAAATCACTCTCACACACATAATGAAGCATAATTTCCATTTACAATTGCATTTAGACATTGACAATAGTTATATGTTTTTTTAAATAAATTTCAAATTCTATTTTTAGTTAATATTCAAAGTAAGACTCCTTTAATATACAAATCACTATATTTACCAATAACTTAATGCTAAACCTTTCCACATCAAAAAAATTTGCCAAGTTTAATCCATAACAAAGACAAATCACTCTTTCACACACATAATGAAGCATAAGTTCCATTTACAATTTACAATTGCATTTAGACATTCACAATAGTTATATGTTTTTTTGTTTTTTTTTTAAATAAATTTCAAATTTTATTTTTAGTTAATATTCAAATTAAGACTCTTTTTCCTACTATGCATGAATATAGACATCTTCACCAATTTACTGTGTTTAAAATATTTTATTTATTATTATAATTTATTATTTTTATTTTTAATTCATTATTTTTTTTCAATTATTTTTTATATTAATATTTTTTTATTTTTATTTTTAAATATTAAAATTACATCTCTCCAATATCTTAAAAAGAAGTTATTAAAATTACAACTCTCTAATATTCCAATGTTTCAAAGAGAATTTATTTTGTCTCTCTTTCAAAGTATTTTATTTATAATATTTAAACTTGAAAAATCAAAATCAAAATGAAAATTATAATAAAATATTTACAATTATTTTTTTTATTAATAAATTTCCCTTTACACCTTTACTATTAAAAAATATCACTCCCATCCAATAATTAATTAAACTATTTTTTATATTAAATATATTATATATTTTATAATATTTAATATATTATATTTTTTAAATTTGAATGTACGTTTAAATGGAGCTGGGAAGTGACACACTACTAAAAATACATGCATATCTATAGTTTTATGAATTACTCAGAGTGACTAGATCCACTTGGAGGCCACAATATTTACTGTATATTTACCTTAGTGAAATTTAACTAAAAGCACGTTTTATCTTAGTGAAATTTAATTAAAAGCACGTTTAAACATCAACAATATTGAAAAACACATTCATTCGTATCTAACATATTGGGTCCATCCACCCAAGCATAAGATATATATATATGGAGTGATTTCATATATATATATATATATATGAAGTGATTCTATTCTGTGTTTATTTTTTATTTAAATAATATTAATGTTATTTCAAAATAATAATAATTAAAAATAAATATTGAACTTTTAAAGTTATTTTGAAATGTTTAATTTTAATTTATTATTTTTTTATTATATAAATGATTCATAAATATTTTACCAACTATTACAATCACACCACACATTGTGATTATATATATATATATATATATATATATATAAATTGAATACTTAATATTTAGAAATAAGTTACCTCTCCAAGTTGTAAATATTTATTTAACACTTTAATAGGTCAATCAATTTACATTCAAAAATGCAATAACACATTTGTTTACCTTTTTTTAAACTTGTGATGAAGAGCTTACACCACATATGTGAAATAATGAACTTATGTGTTAAGAAAAAGCACTTGATTCTATTCACAACAGAGTTTATAAAACAATTGATGATCTATGACGTGCTAGAATTTAGTTATAGTACCCGCTTCATTTCTCCGAGTCTTATTTAAATTTCTAGTCAAATCTTATGAGACATGAAAAAAAATAAACTAGTAGATCTTAAAGTTACAATTACAAAATAATGGTGTCTATCTTAAACTACACCTGGTGGATTTTAAATAGATATCTTTGCATCTCCATCTGTAAGATCTACTGCTTTTGAATTTGCTTTTCATTTAAGACACTTGGTTTCTTGGTTCTACTCTACTCTTTTCCTGGAAATGTCATTGTAAAAATGCATCTCAGCTACCAAAAATATTCTCTTTGGTGCTACAGGAATTGTTCCAAACAAGACCACTCAAACATGAAGTTGACCTTACTTCAAATCTTCAAATGGAGCTGCCAACTGATAGCTAAATATTTATAGGAGGGAATTCAACTTAAGTAAAGCTATTCAAACATGATTTTTTCTTATGAGCTTGCTTATTCCTTCCGGTTAAATACCTTACAAAAATGAGTGGATTTTTTTTTCTCTTCTCTTTTAAAGAACAAATTACAATGTTCAAATTATAAGGGGAAAGTACCTTCTCAAAGCTTTATTTTTGAGTTGATTATGATGAAAATTGTGGTTCTACTTGCAAAAGGGCATCAACAATTTGGCCAATAGATTTGGTTAATACGTTTGTAATTTAGCAAAGCGATTGAGAGAAGAGGAGGATCGGTGTGGGCTCGAAACTAAACCAGTAGCTATTTTTTTGAGAAAGTTAAAATAAAACTAAAATATAAATGATATGCATAAATAACAATAAATAAAGTTCAAAGTATTTCTTCACATGCTAGCTTATAAATGCACTATGACAATTTTCCCAAAATGAACATGAAAACCCACCATACTCATTTAATTCATCATATCAACCATCAATCAAGTCAAATAATATATTTAATGTTACCAGATATTTTTGTATGCAATATAATTTGCAAAGTATAATTAATACATTAATTGATTTTACTAGTATACATGTGTAGGGCATGTGTACGTAGCTAGCGGACACATAGTCTACGCATGTGCTAATGATAATCAATCACTACCTCTTGTGCATATTTCATGTACGATCACACCAAGGCATGGCGGACAACAAATGTATCATTCAATAACATTAACTAACAAAAATACAATAATTCATCCATAATTGATCATTACACTTAAAATATAAAAAGGGAATAAAAATGAGTGTTTTGGAACCAAGTGAGAAATGAGAGTGGCACATCTAATTCTCAAGAAATAATCTTAACTAACATTGAATCATCATTCATTCCTAACCTATTTCAATCTTCCATCCCATCCTTTCCTCTACTGGACTAAGCTGGAGCATCAACTATATTGACCTAACTCCAGATAGAACCCGTAAGTGGAAGTGTCATACATCTCGACCATGCTTCCCTAGTAGGCAACTACCAACCATCATCACACGTCTAAGGGAGAGTGAGTTCATGCATACCTCCCACGACTCCAGGTTTCAGAGGATACATGGTGGGAAATACCTCCACCCCTCCTAATCAAACTATGGTCAATGCCTTAAATTGATCCATATTGTGCAACTACTGTTCTTAGAGTCATGTCATCAAACAACCACTCTGGAAAGATGTGCATCCTGTCAAAACCACACTTACCACAAATCATAGCAATATTTTAAATCTTAGATTAAATAATAAGTATAACTTACAACATACATTATCTTCTTGATGTCTATAACATCCATGTTACCTCGACACTACAGTCAATTGGCTATCACATAGTTCATCAACTAGTAGGTTAGTTTATAAATAACTCATATCCATGCATATACATCATAATTTCATATAAGAATCCATATTTGTATTGACGTTCAATTAAGAAATGTACATTTATTATTATCATGCCTTGCATCTGTTATGCATTCACAACATAACTTTGAACAAGTATCTGTGTACCTAAATTTCACATTTTAACTTGCATGTTTAAGAAAATCAAAGAGCTATCATCATAATGAGCATATAATAGTGAAAATAATAACATGGAACACATAATTAGGTCCAGATGTAAATAACTCAAATATATATCCCAATCTATCGGAGTCCAAACAAATGTTAAGAATTGAATTACTAAGATGAGTAAACAACAATGTTCTAACTTCCTAAGGCCAAGATATGGGATGTTACACACTTCTTCTCATGGACATTTACTTTCTTTTGTTTTTTCCTTCAATGCAAAATCTACTACTTACTCTGATGAGTGGTTTATTGATTCTGCAACAACTTATAATATGGCTAAGGATAAAGCCATCTTTTCTTCTCTTAATTAATGTAACACCAAACAAATATTTGTTGGTGATGATAGATCTCTTAGTGTTGTAGGGTATGGAAAAATTCAGTTGGATGATGGTCATTTTAATGATGTATTATGTGTTCCAAGTCTCTCATACAACATGATTCTATCAATATATCAAATATTTCATTCAGGTGAAGGTAAAACTGTAGAGTTTTCACCTCACTAAATTGTAATCAAGGATTTAATAGATTATAAACATGTCCCGACAACTAAAATTGGTGATGATATTACCAAGTTGTACACATTTGACAACTTTGGGTTGTCATGTTTTCCATAAATTTTTATTGCTCATAGGGACGACTTGAAAAAAATATGGCATGAGCGATTTGGTCATCCAAATTACTACTCATCGCAACAACTATGTAATCAAAATATGATGACTGGTCTTCCTCTCTCACTTCTTGCAGAGATGGTGTTTGTGTTGGTTTTGTTCTAGGAAAACATCATCGGGACAATTTTGATAAATATGCCTCTTGGCACACCTCAACCCCTTACAACTTATTCATAGTGATTTGTGCGGTATGCTTCCTTCTCCTTCTTTCTCTAGTTGTAAGTACTTCTTAACTTTTTGTTGGAATACTAAGAGGGGGGGGGTGAATCAATGTTATGTAATTATTACCATTTCAATCACAACATGTAATCATTAAGTTTATCACTTATGATTCCATTAAATATATTTCCACATTCAACATATCATAAACATATAACCACATATACACAATACACAAGAATTTTCATGGAAACCCAAATGAGAGAAAACCATGGAATATTTTATAATGTATTTGAAGATTACATCCACCGGAAGCACCAAATTCCAAAATTTTCCAGCACCATCTAGAAGGAGGCACCAGCCCCCTAATTTACAGGCTCCAACCTAAAGGAAGGTACAAATCCCTTTCCTTTCCCCTTCCTTCCTCCCTTGAATATAAATAAGAGAATCAACCTATTATTGTTACTGTCACTGATAGTGATACATCATCATCATCAAAACCTATACAACCCAAAATTATGCCAAGACCTCCAAGAATAATATCCAAATCATGCGCTCAAAATCACCATGATATGCATCAAGCCATGTGCCAAGATATGCCTCAAGCATGTGCCAAGACCTTCAAGATATCCCTCATATGCCAAAACCTCTAATACATGCCTCAAACATGTGCCATAACCTCCAAGATATGCCTCAAAGAATATAGCAAAACCTCTAAGATACAAGCCTCAAAATATATAGAAGAACATACCTTTCAACATGTGAACAACCTGGTGCATGAGATATCAGATATTCATACCTTCCTCAACTTCAACATCAAGAAGAGTAACTTCCTCAAAACTTTCCTCAGCCCCGCAAGACTGGACCGAGCAACAGGAGGGGCCTCACGTGACAATACCAAGACAGCTAGCAGGGTCGTCGCAGGACACACTATACTTAACCCATGGGGGTCAGTGCAGATAAGGTTTCCTAGAAACCCTTTGAACATCTACAATTCTGAGAACTCCCTCCTTCGCATTGCTCTGCTATTTCACTTATGCTAAGAGATCATACACTTGCTTGAGAAAAATGAGAGGCTTTGTGATGGGTATTTATACTTTTTCAAGTACCTCCTTTACTTGACTTTAGGGATGATCTATAACTTCTTGTTGCAACCATTTTTATCCTTTTACTTGATTTTGGGGTTGACTTGTAACTTATTGTCCTTAGATCCAGGGATTCTTCACTTGATTTCGAGGCTTCATATTAAAGAGGTCATATCTCCTTAATCGTGAGGACCCGGGGCCGACTTGTAACTTATTGTTCTTAGATCCGGGGCTTGTTCACTTGCTTTCGAGGTTTCATCTTTAACAGGTCATATTTCCTTAACAGTGAGCAACCACTTGGCATGCTACTTACCATTGGAAATAGCTTGACAAGCACTATCAATCTATGAGGGTTTTTGCATGCAATTACAATGTCCTTCATACTTTTTTTCTTCAATCAAATTTGGGCTTCATGACCACACCTCTAGGGATTCCTAACCATATTCTTAAGGTTTCTTTGACCATATATTGTAACT
>ML813875.1:20795-42072 GCA_009831015.1 Picea engelmannii
CAAAGGATAGGTTCAAGAGAAATGGAGGCAACAATGTTAGGGCCATCCTAACAAAGGTAAGAGAGGAGAGGCAATGACACTTGGGTGGACCTAAGGAACGTAAAAGAGGAGTGGTGGCAACATTGTTGTGGTGTTGACAAAGACATGAGATGACATACATTGGCAAGGAGGCAATGGAGCACATGAGGCGACAAACACTAGTCTAAGGTATATTGTGCGCAAGGGAGGTGACATATGTTAACAACAAGTTAATGCAAGCATAGAGGTAATATATGTTATTGCAAGCATGAAGAAACATATGTTAAAGTGGAGTTAGCACGAGCACAAAGGAAACATACAATAATATGAAGTTAACGAGAGCATCGAGACGATATATTTTAACATGGAGTTAATGTGAGCACATAGGTGCCAAACGCTAGATAGGGCAAAGGTGTGTTGGATATGTTGTATTATTTGTAGTTGTAGACTACACATCCTGACATGTTTTGGCTCCTTATCTTTCAAAGGTCGTTATAGGTATGTTTTTGGGGCGATTTTATAACCATTGTAATCTGATCCCGGTTAAGGGATTAGAGTTGTAATATAATCCTCTTTAGAGGATTAGGGTTGATTGATGCTATGAAATACCTAAATATTACACTGTGAACAATTAACTTAGTATAATGAGATACAGAGGTGTACCTTCGAGTTTGTTGGTTTTCTCAACTAAGAGTTTCCAAGGTAAATCTTTGTATATACTAAGTATATGTGCAATTAATTAACAACTTGATAAGAACTCTCCAACGTTCTCATTTTTTGAGAGGTCATATTTAGTGGTTGTTTTTACCCCCGAATCAAAAAGTTGTGCTACTCGTAGCACACTTTTTTTGGAGGGTGGTTAAAATTGTGACTTGTTTGAAAATCGTGACCTCGACATCCGATACCATTACAAAAAATTGGTCATTGAATCGAAAAGTGATGCTTCCAGTAGCACCAATTTGTTTTTAGAGTTAAAATTATGACTTAATTGAAATTGTCGCCTTGACGACTCGTACCATCGCAAAACAAAAAAAGTTAAAATTAGCTTCTAAATGCTATTACTTGAAAAATTATTTATCAATTTTTTTTTAATTACATAAAAAAAATACACTCCATAAACAACTTTTTTAATGAAAAAATAAAACTTTCTAAAAAATATGAATAAGACAAATAAAAAAATTAGTAAAAACAAAAAAGACTTAAAAATATATATATAACCCCCCAAAAAAAATTAGAGAAAAAAAAAACACCTAAAAACAAAATTAAGAAAAAAAGTTTTTTCGAAAATTGAAAATATATATATTTAAAAAAAAAAAAACTATCAATAAAAATACATTTACCAATTGGGGGTGGGGAAAGATTCTCATAATCGCCTTACGTACCCCTTGGTGGGTAGGGGTGAAGGGAGGGAGGGAGGACGAGTGTGGGTGGGTAGGGGTGAAGGGAGGGAGGGAGGACGAGTGTGGGTGGGCGCGGGGTGGGTAAGGCGATTACAAGAATCGCCCCCACTCCCCAAATTGGTAAATGGGTTTATTTTTTAGTTTATGTTTAATTTTTTGTTTTTATTTTTATTTGTTGTTTTTGTTATTTTTTATAAAAAGTTTAATTTTTTAATTTTTTTTTTAATTAATTTTGTAAATAAATCAAATAAGAATATATACGATACTTTCGTTTATGACAATAACAATTTGGAGGAAGTGTTTCCATACAAATATTTTGGAACTGATATTCACCACAAACTCAACTGGAATTATAGCATTGAGAAAAGGATAAACGGAGTATGGAAAGTTTATTATGGACTTGAAAACAATTGTAAATCAACAGATCTTTGGATATGGGATAAGAACAAACTCCTCTTTGAGACTCTCATTACTCCTATTGTTCTATATGGATGTGAAATTTGGGGATGCAATATCTCTAGAGAATCATGGATAAAGATAGGGCAAATCCAAGAGAATTTTATAACATGCAATTTCAAAATTAAAGGAAATACACCATATCTTATCCTCCTCGCATAAGTAAGCCTTTACCCCATTGAGAGTGGGGCTATGACCAATGACCATATACCTATTGTATAAGAACAAGTTAAACAACATGGAAGTCACGAGGCTTCCTAAAATCACTTCAAACTCTAGCCAAAATCACATTTGGCTCAAGCAGAGATGGCACAAAGATGCTCAGTGTTGGCTAAACCATTGGGGAATAAAGGAAGAGATCATATTGCAGAATAAGGATAATATTAAAATAATTATTACATAGAAATTTAAGGAGAAAATGTGGTGCGATAAAGAGTTAGAGGGAAAAATAAAATTAAGATATTATAAGGAGGTAATCAGCCCTAACCTATAAGATAAAAAAATATCTCTCTAATTTGACAAGTGTAAATAAAAAAATAAACATTGCTAAAATAAGAACAAATTCTCATGAGCTCCGTGGTGAAAAAGGGAGATGGTCAGTTCCCAAACGTCGTGGGATGAAAGAGTTTGTCACCTTTGCGACACTAAGAGGGTTGAAGATGAAAACCACTTTCTCTTAGAATGCCCATCATATACCTAGATTAGATCTCAATTCCAAAAGATTTGTCACACTACCAACCTTCATAACATTTTAACTCGGTAAAACTATGATGATCTTGGAACACTTCTTTGATTGCTTTTCAATCACAAAAATAAAATCTAAAGGATTCCAAGTAATCACTTTCCTTCTTAAGGTCTAATAGACCAATTCGGTCTTAGTGGACATTAATCATCTTCATCATTATTAGATTTTTTTTATTTTTTATTTTTTTTATTATTATTTTTTTTTATTCACAATTTTTTAAAAGGTGCTATTTTTTCATTAAATAAAATGTTTATGGACTTTTTTTTGTCCATTTTTTTAATGTAAATTTAAAAAAATAATAATAATAACTGATAAATAAGTTTTCAAGTAATACCACGTAGGAGTCGATTTTAAACTTTTATTTTCGATGGTACTAATTGTCAAGGCAACGGTTACAATCAAGTCACAATTTTAACTCCAAAAATAAAATTGGCGCTACTGGAAGCATCACTTTTCGATTTGAGGCTCAATTTTCCGCAATGGTAATGGATGTCAAGGCTGTGATTTCAAACAAGTCACAATGTTAACCACCCTCTAGAAAAAGGGTGCTACTAGTGGCACCACATTTTGATTCACGTGTTGATTTTTGACCCAAAAATATGGGTTTTTTAGGGTTAGAGTTCTCATTTTGAGGTCACGATTCTTGTTAAGTCGGTAACTATGTCAATTGTTTCTTTCTATTTTAAGATTATGTAAGCATTGTCTTTCTTGAATAGTTTATCAAACCCTCATTTGGTATTTAAGTGAGGTTATTGGCTTCAAGGTGACACCTTTGATGGTATGGTTTAGAGTTTTTTGTTCAAGAACAAGGATCTTGGATTTGTGATAAACCTATTCTTGAGTGGTAGATCTACGCAAGTGAATCTTGTGTGAAGGAAAATGACAAGCAATTCAAGAACATAGATAGAGAAATTTAATAGCCAAAGCTTTCAATTGTAAAAGTTAAAGATAGAAGATATTCTTGTGGATAGAGATCAGTGGGTTGTTATGTCTAGAAGCAAACCCATATGTATGGTAAAAGAAGACTTAGAAAAGTTGGATAGGAAGGTAAAGATTACTATTCGATTATGCCTTTTAGATTTAGTGTTATTGAATGTCCCAGAAGAAGCCAACTCTAAGGAGCTTTGGGATAAGTTGGGGGATTTGTATCAGTCAAAGTCCCTGGTAAACAAACTCTTTCTTAAGAAGAAATATTACCTCCTTGTGATGAATGATGGAAACTTTGTGACAAAGCATCTAAATTCTATTAACATTATGGTAAGACAATTAGCCTCTATCGATATTAAGATGTACGAAGAAGATAAATGCAATGCCATGTTAAGTTCTTTTTTAGATTCATGGGATACTTTGATTGCAGTTATTAGTAGTACCACTCAATCTACAATAAAGTTTTAGGATGTAGTTGCATCTTTGTTATCATAAGAAAAAAAAGAGAAAATCCACAAAGTCACTTAACAAGGATTCCTTGTTTGTGAGAGGTCAATCCTGGGATAGAAATAGAAGTAAGTATAGGGATAGATTGAAACCTAAAGGGAGGTCTAATTCTCCAAGAAAAATTGAAAGAAATTGTTGGAAATGCGGTGAAGTTGGGCATATGGAGAAAGATTGCAAATTTTAAAATATTGATAAAAGTAAGGATCTGGTGATGCTCCTTCCACAAAACTGAAGACCTCCTCATAACTAAATGGATGGGATGTGCACTTAGCATTTACATATACACACCCAAATCATTTTGCATGGTTTATTGACTCGGGTGCTTTTTTTCATATGACTCAAGAGCAAACATCATATGATGTGGAAGGGTCAAGCTAATGCTTAAATATGGAAGGGTTAAAACTCTACCTAGAGTTATACACCCCATAGGGAGTGGTTCTATGAACATGAAAAGTATGATGGAGGTGATGCCCTCTTAGGAGATGACTCGAGAGAAAAGATCATATGATGTGGAAGGGTTAAACCCCCCCTAGAGTCTATATTTTTTAGGCTAGCCAAAAATCTTGTACATGTGAGTAAGATGAGCGATGTAGTTGTGCATACAATATTTGAAAAGTAGACATGCAATATTATTTGAGGATTCATGGTATTGGAAATAGGAGTTCAGATTGGAACCTTGTACAAGTGTTGGGAAGCACTATGAGTGATGAGTGCAACTATTTCATTTTTTTTGAGGTGAGAAAAGAAGACATGACCCCTACTCTCCTTGTAGAGAAAGTAATGCTTTGGCATCAAAGATTGGGACATATCAAAGAGAAGGGTCTTCGACTTTTGTATAATAAAAGTATAGTTAAAGGAATTTCTAATCACTACTTACATTTCAATTTCTCTGAACATTGTATTTATGGTAGATAGAATCATGTGAAATTCCAAGTGGTGCTAAAATAGAAGAAAGGATTTTTCAGTTAAGACATAGTGATGTGTTTGGATCAACACAAGTTCCATCACTAGGTAAGTCTCTACGCTATGTCTCATTTAAAGATGATTTATAGAGGAACACATGAATATATTTCCTCTAGAAAAAATTCAAGGTTTTCAGTAAATTCAAAAGTTTAAGGGTCTTGTGGAAAACCATATAAAGAAAAAGACAGGGGTGTTAAGGACATGTAATGGTGGAGAATTATGTGGAAATAAATTCAAGTAACTTTTTGAGTAGGAATACCAGGGAAAAGGTGACTCCATACACCCCTCAATATAATGGAGTTGTAGAAATAATGAATATAACACATATGGAAAAGGTAAGGAGTATGCTCAGTGGTTAAGGGTTAGCACAAGAACTATGGGTATAGGTAGTGGATAGTGCATGCTATGTGGTAAATTGATCATCTATATTAGTATTGGTTGATAAAACTTTGCATGAGGCATGGTCTAGTAAAAAACCCTTTTATGAACATCTCAGAGTCTTTGGTTGTGATGCTTATGTGCATGTTCCAAAGGAGAAAATAATTAAGTTGGACAATAAGGTAGAAATAATGTATCTTTATTGGTTATAAAGATGGTGTAAAAAGATATAATGTTTGGAATGCATAAGTAAGGAAGATTGTTGATAGTTGAGATGTAATCCTCACAGAGATTAAAAGTGTTCCCAAGTAGGAAAAACAACCAAGAGAGGAAGAACCACAAAGGATGCAAATTGAGTTGAAAGATAAAGAATTTGACTCAACATAAGATGATGAACCAAATGAGGAGGATCCTTAGACCCCGGTCTTGAGAAGATCAACACGAGAAAAGAGGCAAATAGAAAGGTATATCCCACTCGGTTTTCATTCTACCTTTGTTTTATCTGCTGTTGGTGATGAGCCTAGGACTATCAGGGAGGCAATGCATTCTAAAGAAGGTAAACTTTGGAAGAAGGCCAAGGTTAAAAGAATGGAGGTCTTGAATAAAAATGATCTATGGTATTTGGTGGAGTTTCCTAATGGAAAAAAACCTATTGGTAGAAAAGGGGTGTTCAAAAGTTCAATGTAGAAGGTAAAGTGGATAAGTACAAAATACGCCTAGTAGCAAAGGGATATTCCCAAGTGGAGGGAATTGATTTTTGCGAGACCTTTTCTCCCGTTGATAATTTAACATCCATTAGATTTACTTTGTCTACAATTGTTGCATTTGATCCCGAAGTAGAGTGGATGGTTGCAAAGACAACATTCCTACATGAGGATCTCGAAGAAGATTTCTACATGAAACAACTAGAAGGTTATATTGTGAAGGGAAAGAAGGAAATAGTTTGCAAGCTAAAAAAACCTTATATGGCTTACGAAATCTCCAAGAATGTGGTATCAAAAGTTTGATACCTATATATCAGGACTTGGATTTTCAAGAAGCAAAGTTGATCACTGTGTGTATTCCAAGCAGGATGGTGATAATTTTATTATATGTTCGAAGTAGGATGACGATAATTTTATAATGTGGTATTATATGTCGAAGTATGTTGCTAATTGGAAACAACAAACAAATCATCAAGGATGTTAAATCTCAATTGTCCTTTAAGTTTGACATGAAATATCTTGGTGTTACAAAAGTTATTTTGGGCATGGAAATTAAAGAGATCATGTAAACATGAAAATATGATTAACTTAGAGGAAATATGTTGAGACAATGTTGTAGAGGTTTAATATGCAAAAGAATGTAAATTGATTCATATTCTTGTAGGTGCAAAAGTTATATGTAGAACAATGTTCCATGACAAAAGAAGAGCTAGAGGACATATCTCATGTTCCCTGCATAATTGTTGTTGGAAGTTTCATGTATGTTATGGTTTGTCCTGGACTAAACATTACCCATGTAGTGGGAGTTTTGAGCATATATATGCCAAGGAGGAACATTGGGTAGTTGTAAAGAGAGTCTTCACATATTTGTGTGGCACTTGAGATTATGTAATCTACTACCAAGTCTCGACCAAAAAAAATTATAGATGTACAAGCCTTTTTTTATGCAAATTGGGCTGGATACATTGATCATGGAATATCTACAAGTTGTTATGTGTTTAATTTATTTGGCAAAGCAATCAATTAGATGAGCAAGGGGTAGGTTGTAGTTGCACTCTCAACCATATAAGTTGAGTACACAATAGCCATTGGTGCTAATAAGGAATGTGTGTGGTTGTAGATACTGTGCTCATGTATTAGTTTTGTATAGAAAGCTATAAGGATAGATAGTGACAAACATAGTGCAATCTTTCTTACAAACGTCCTTGCTTATCATTCAAAGGAAAAACATATTGTAGTACATTACCATTTTATTAGAGACATGGTTGGGGAAAAGAAGGTGTTGTTGAAGAAAGTTGACACCTTGGAAAATGTTGTAGATTCATTAACGAATTTTATGAGTATTGAGAAGTTTTCTTGGTGTAGGGAATCAATGGGCTTGGTTGGCCCAAGAAATTGATTTTGTGGCTCTACAAGCCTCATTGCAAAGTATTCAACAAGTGGGAAGATTGATGGGCGTGTTGTATTCTTCACAGTATAGATTGTATGTTAGGGTCCTACCCTAACCTCCCCACTTTAGGCTACATAGGAGTTAGTTAATTTTTTAATGGAACCGTCCTCTTTGAATAAGGCCCATTATATAGTAGTCGATAAGTTATTCAATGTAAAAGGGTCCACTTTACAAGGCACACTAGGTAGTTGGTACCCTTTAGTGACAAGACCATAAATAGTTAGGGTTATTGATATATAAAAGCTATTTATAGAGATAGAAGACTATGCAATGTTTGTCTTGTGTTGTGTATTTGGAGCTTTGCTTGCTGGAATGTTGCCCCACTTTAAGAGGCAAGTGAACATTATATTCTTCTTCACATTATCAATATACAAGGGTATTTTTACATATTTTATTTTATTGTCCCTTATTTCTAGTTAATCTACAATTTAAATATTTACATACTTCGTTGTGCTCCAAGTTTCAAGGGCTAAGGTACACCACAAGTGGTATCAAAGCTCTTTCTTGAGCCAACACGCCTATGAATTTTAGTAAATAAAATTCCAGGCTAGAGATGTGTTCCAGTGTCTTTAAATAACATAATGATTTGTGTTAAGTGGGTAAAATTGTGGTTGGCGAAGAATACACATAGGAAATACAAGTGGAATGAAGTTGTTGAAAACCCTTGTAACCCCTATTGGCACTCTTTTGAGTAGTATTGCATTAGACAACACCTATATTCATAATCTCACTTCCACCTTCATGTATATTGGAAGTCCCCTAGGTATACACAAAACCAACCCCAGATCAATCGATTGACCATCTTGTTGTTATAGTAGACTGAAAACAACACTTGGGGAGATCACTTTCTAGTACAAGGGTAGTTGGGTTGTACAAATAAGGGCACAAATGAGCCTCCTTAGGTAGTGCTTTGAGATATTGGGTCGAGTACTATTGTTGGATCCTGAAAGTATATCAGATAGCTATAGCACTTGACACTCCTCTACCTCCAAGACTTTGCAAACAACCAATGAAATTCCTACATCTTTGCATCCAAAAGGAATATGAATATTTTGTCACCATTGTAATAATTAGCCAAGAATAACACTCAGAGTATAAAGTGGTCATGTTGGCATCGTTGTGGGAGACCTATCTCAAATACTCCTTGCATCATGTTGATCACAAGAGTGTACCTCTAAAATAACCCTTTTTAGGGTGGAGTTGACAATACAATGATTTGTGGTATATTTGAAAAGACTCCTTTCAGGCTGCTAGTCACAATGGGATAAGTGGAGAATAAAACTTATGTAAAATATTTAGTTGTCCCATGGTTCAAACTCACAACATGACCAACTCGAAGAACCGACCATGGTCCCCACAATAAACCCAACCCACTCAACTCCAACAACTAGAAGACAAGGTGGCTAACATGGAGTCTTCACTTGGACACGTGGAGTAAACAATGAAAAACTAATATCCCCCTGAAATTCGTAGGGAAACACTTAAACATTCATGTAGGAGAGCCACACATTGATTCAACCAAAGAGGAATTTACTACCCCTGAAATACATGTAGCACCCATGTTTCGGGATAACCATCGCCCACACTTTCAGGATCACAATTCATGGCTATGTTGTAACACACCCGACCCCTAAGTGCTCTTTTAAGGGGTGGGGTATCATAATTTTGCTTTCCTTAACTTTCTCTAGTCTCCCCTTTCTTCATATTGCAGGTTCTTCCAAATTCGCGGGCTCTTTCCTAGCCCCTTTGAAGGATTTGAGTAACAGGCGCTAGCTCTCCAGGCTATCCCCTTCCTTCATATGACCTCAGGCTGTGACCCAACACCTACTCAAAGGGTGCTTCGGAACTTCGGCTTCGAAGGTTTTGGTCACTCCAACTCGCAATTTTGCCGAAGCGCAAACTCCGAACTCATATATCAGACGGTCGAGAAGGATCCATAGATCCATGGTCCAAATAATTTTGCAACTTCAACCTTCAGAGGTTTTGGCCTCTCTAACATGAAATTCTTTCGAATGTGTGAACTCCGAACTAGCAAATCAGACGATTGAGACTTATCTCAAATCAATGGTCTATGTCTTCCCCAGGCTCCGGGCTTCAGAGAATCCATCTCCTTTACGATGATTACCAACATTCGTCGAACTCACGAAGACTGAAGGAATCGAGGCGTTAACGCCTGTGCTCCTTCTTCAAATCTAATGCTCATGACAACCCTTGGATCCTCCCGTACGGATCTCATCCGTTCATCTTTGAAACGAAAGGATATTCCCTTTCGATACTTGAATCTCACTATCCTTCCTTAGCTTCATCAGTTATGAAGGACTTAAGAGCTTGGCGCTCTTTCTCCTGAACTTAACACTTAGAAGGGTCTTCTGCACACCCCTTGCGCTCCTTCATCAAGTCTAGAACTTAAGATGTTCTCGACCTCTGCCCGCCTCATAGAGACTCCGTGCATATTTTCACTACCTCTCGTGAGCTTAATAGACCCCATCCTCTCGGAGACTCAGGGCAACTAGGAGTGTCAACATGCACCCGTGAAAACCGTGGCCAAGGTCGACGAACTCACAACCCACTTATTTTAACTTAAGCCACCACAGGGCTCAGGCATTTACATATACAAATCAAACAATTCCATACTTACTTAAATACACAATTTAAACAAGAATAAAGAGATATAGCATAATCATTAAGCAAACATGCACATCCCTGAGTCATTCATAGGATATCCAACTTTATTACATAGTTACAACTCAATTACACAGGGTATGAGAATACTTATCTATTACAGGTTGCAGTCATCTAACTGACTGTGGATGTGTGCCTTTCCTCCCAACCATAGGCTCAGAGGCATTCATTCTGAGCACTCTGACCACCCCCGTGCCAAGCCATGATATCACTAGGGAACTATGACATCTCTTGGAGACCTTTTCTCTGTCACAGTATCCCTATGAGGTTTATTAGATACTTCCTCAGCATCAAGCTCACGTTCGGGTCCTTTAGGTCGTGTTCTCTACACTTCCTTTGGGTTCGCACATCTCCTTCCGAGCTTGTGCTCTTGTCTGGTGTCCCTCCTCTCTTACCACCCCCCTATATGTATCTTACCTTCCTTCTATGGTTGGGAGGTTTTTCGACCTATCCTGTTCCTTCTGTCAGAAGGAAGCTCGAGTCTGCAAGTCTCTATGGTACTTCGGGCTGACAACCCATGTTTCCATTCATGGGGGTGGTTGATTATTCAACCACCAATCCTTTGCTTCATTAACTGATTCTTTCCTCTAGAGATATCATGGCTCGTACTTCAAGGCTTCACCCCCCAACAGTTAGTTATGGGCAATTTAACAATAATACATTTACATCATCCACATGCCTTAGCATGGTAATCCTATTTTATGATTAATTACAAGTTGGGGGAAACAAGGGTGTTACAATTCCATCCCCCTTAAAGGAACACCGTCCTCGATGTTCTTTCTCATAAACACTTATCATGCCTTTCTCTTTTGGCCACTTCAGAAGTCTTGACCTTTGTCCTCGGTGAGGTCCTTTTTCAGACTCTTAATCTTTGTCACCTGCCTTCAATAATTCTTAGACAACAAGCACATTAATCACAATTTTATGCGAAAACATCTTACTATTGTTCAAAATTCAAGAGGAAAATTTCATAATCTAGCACAATACTTATCTGTGCAATTCGTGGGGTTGCATCCACATGGCTTTCTTGTTATCCAAGCTCACTATTTTTCCCAGATATACCCATTGTGTGCATGATCCCAATCAATAGTTTACAAGAACTATCAGAGTCTCCTTTTCCTTGCGGTCACTCACCCTCCAGGCCCAGGCTCAGGCATCCCCTTCTCTGCTATACAGTGCCTTGGGTGATCCATCTTGCCTTGCCAAGGATTTCTCGCAAAGAAAGAATTTCAAAGACTTCATCGAGTCTTACAGTTGAGGCATCCCTCAGACTTGCTTTGTCGAGGCATCCCTCTGGCTTGTGTTACCTCAACACAACATATTCTAGGCGATCATGGCTTACCATGGGGCTCTCATGGCTCAACAATAGCCATTTTTCATGTTTTTACAGCTTGACAGCCTTCATCTGTCCTTTCTGGACAGATCTTTTCTTCTCACCCGTATCACAGACATACATAAATTCATGAGACATCATCATAAATTTTAAATTCAAAATTTTCTTGTAAATTTGTCACCCACAGATTTCCAATTCCACATTTTGTTTTCATATTTGTTCTACAGAGGAACCAGATTCATAATTATGGGACTTTCCTTCCCATGGCATTTTGGCTGAGCAAGCAATTGGTCTTCCTTATGGCTTACAACACTGCCATATCCAAGACTCTTTCTTCTCGCAATTCATTCCTTAGCTAAACAAATTGTTAGTTCTCATGCACATTATATTTCCGTTGCATACTTGTAGTGGCTCACAAATAATTTCAAAATTGTGCATACTAACAATCAAATTTACTTTCTCAAAATGGAAATACCATTCCTTGCAGTTTGGCTCAACAGGTAATTGGTCTTCCTTATGGGCTTACAACACTACCATATCCATGGCCCTTTTCTTCCTGCAATTCATTATTTTCACAGCCAAACAAACTGTTAGTCTCTCATGCATCCATGTATATATATCTATATTCAAAACCATGCATACTAACAGTTCATCACATCTATATAAACATGAAAAGGGAATCCCATTCCTTGCCTATGCCTCATTTCAACATACCAAACCTTTCAAAATGTAATTCAACATTTCAAAGGATTTAACAAATGTGCCAATATTCATGGCCACATTCATACCCAATGCACTCTTGCATTGATTTCAAGTTTGTCACATTTTATGAAAGGTTCTTGGCCATGGTGTGTTGGAATTTAACCAACCTTTTCATCATATGGCTTATTCATTTTCATTCATTCTTACATCAAGACTATACTTCTTGCTATAGGCCGATCATGATCCCAAATCAGTACACATGAAACTTTAAAGTTTCGCATGAATGGACCCAAGCATTATGCCTTCATTAGTAACCAGGGTGCCAACACTCGTAGCCACCCAAGAAATTATCTTTTTCTTAATACCTCTATAACTTAAGTAGAGTTCTAGAAGGTCCTCCTTCCTTAATGGGAAATCCGTCGTCTTCCCTCTTATGTAAACATGCATTTCCTCAATGCATTCCATGCAACGTGCTAACTATGATCACCTTGATTCCCATAGATCCAGTCCCCACGACCACTTTCTAATCGTAGAGTGCTAAACTCTATCCTTGACTGGCCCGAAGAAACTCCGTTTTCTCTTCATGCAATCGAGAGTTGTGACCTCAGCTTTATTCTTTTCAGGCGTTATCCTTTTAGCGCCCGTGTCTAGGCGCTATGATCCTGGCTTAACCTTTTGTCTGCAATTCGACGATGAATATCTATCTTCCCCCAGATCCAACGCTTGCAAGGGATTGCGGAACCTCAACTAGCTCGCGGTTTAATTCTCCTTCCGATCTTTGCAATGAATACGGGTCGTCCGATCTACGATCGGACCCCAAACTCGAAACAAAACTATATTGAGTTTAATTTACGGGTACAGGTCTTAACATTAACCCACATGCATATACCTTCCCTACAATGAATATGGGTCATCGATCTTATCCCTAGATCGATTCTAAACCAGACGATTCCAAATACAACAACCCCGACATAGAAGTATTTGACCAAGAATTTAGACTGAGAGCAGAGCCTCGATTTTCCAAATTCAACCACAGAACCCAATCATAGTACGAGTTTACGTGGTATTAATGCATGGGTTCCTTGCAGGTCCACCCATCGATCGTTCATAGTGTTTACGAAATCCCCAATGTGTTCGCTCTTTATCGGAGAGTTCAATCTCTGTAATGAATACGGATCGTCGATCTTATCTAACGACTGGCGTTTGATCCGTTAACTCCAGTGGATCTTGAAATCGATCTGACGGCTGAGATCGGTTTCCTTTCGATGAATGGATCATGTTCACTTCCGTTGTTAGCTACGTGAGGTATTTACCTCCATGTGTAAACCCGATAAGGATAGAATACTCCACGAAGCAAGAAGAAACCTTAATGAATTGGCTAATAACCCTAGAAGACTTGTTGGCTCAAGAAGATAATTTATATTAGGTTATTAGCCTCCAAGAGAAGAAGTCAGCTGGAAATAATATTATACACTAAACAGACAGATACCCAGAATGAGAAGTCGGCCCTGGCATTTAGCCAAAATTAGTATAAATACAGAAGGCCAGTTCTCATTCTGGCAGGCAGTCTCAGAATTGCAAAGAGCCAGTTGTGCACACTGCAGTTGGTAGTTTTGTGCGCAAGTTTATGGGGAAGGTGTTGTGCCAGTTTCTAGGGTTTGGACTATCTGATCAACTCTTTATGATGCACTATCCTTGGGGAAAGGTGCGCTACCCTTTGTTTGGCTATCTAGCCTAGGGTTTGCTTCCAGAGTGATTCTCTATCAAGGTTAAGGTGCTCGGAGGGTGGCTTCGGCCTATGGTTGGGTGATAAGGGTATTGTCAATGGTAAAATGAGCACACATCTTTCATATTCTAACAGGTTATGATCCCACACCTCCTTCATTTAGTCTAAACACTGGAAGGAAACATAGTTGCTAGGATATTGAGCTTGTTGAGGAACTACCGCTAGGGTTACTAGTAGAAGCAACTTCCAAGACACTGCTGCTAGGGTTACTAGCAGGAGCAGTTCAAGAAACCCTAATCCTCTTGTTGAGGAACCTTAAGTGAAGGGATTGACCTAATCTCTGAACAGATCAGTGCGCCCTAGCCTAGCGCATCTCCCAGTACTCTCAACAAGCCAAGATGTCAAGTTTGAGTTTGTGGTCAAATCTAGGGTTTGACCAAGTAAAAGCAACCATGACTTACTCTATGAAGTCAGAGAACAAGTTATATGGAGCTTCTAACTTCAGAGCGTGGAAGACAAGGATTGACCTCATCCTTGCCAAGAATAAAGTGTTGGATATCATGAAAGGAAAGATTGTGAAGCCAGAGTTTGAAGAAGGAAAAGAGAAGGAACTGCAGAACGTTGCAGCTATGGAGAAGTTCAAAGACAGTGACATCAATGCCATGAGTATCATAGTGGATTCCATAAAAGACCACTTGATACCCTAAATCTCTCATCTTGACTCATCGAAGAAGATGTACGATGCCCTAACAAACCTCTTCTCAGTCAGAAACATTGGACAAGTAATGAGTCTGAAGAATGAGCTCCATGACATGAAGATGAATGATGATGATAACATAACATCATACTTTGTGAGAATTTCTCAGTTAAGAGATCAACTGCAAGCTATTGAAGAGATCATCTCAGAGAAGGAGTTGGTAAACATAGTACTCAATTGTCTTCCCAAGACGTGGGATGCATTTGCCGCAAGCATGAACACAAGAAAGGAGTATTCAACATTTGAAGAACTTTGGACTTGTTGTTCTCAAGAAGAATCAAGGATTAGTGCAAAAGAGAAACCCCAAAAGAAGTACGATGATCAAGCCTTCACAACAAGATTCAAGAACTTCGGGAACAAAAGGAAGTTTGGTTCAAGGAAGAAGCCAAATCAAGAGAAAGACATTTTGGAAGTACAATGCTTCAACTGTCGAAAGTATGGTCACTACAAGAATCATTGTCCCGAGCTAAAGAAAAGGAAGGAGAAACACGAAGCATCAATTGCCGAAGAAAAGGAACCTACAAAGAAGACTGAGCAGGATGGAAGAGACTTCTTCTTCTAAAGGTAACAAAACTCTTCTTATTTCTTGTACATATCTTGTTTGCATCGTCTCTGTACATATCTTGTATATCTATCTCTTGGAAGATAATGTGTTCCAAGAAGAACTATACCTATGGAAGAATAACAAGATAAGAATGGATATCATTAGATAATACACATGAAAGGATGAAATACAAATCATGTGGAAGCTATTGCAAGATAAGTCGAATCAATCATGAAAAGACTTAGAAGAAGCAAAGACAGAAAGAAGTCAACAATCGAGAGGAAATTGGAAAAAGACTTATGACGTTTTGTAGAAGACAACAAGACGAAAGCGCGGACTCTGTTAGACAAGAGAGTGAATTATATATTGCAGAAGACAATAAGGATGCAAATGGAAGCATGGACTCTGTTAGATGGAGGGAGCCGATTATATGCACTCATACATGAAGCAAGGATTAGGAGGGAGATAATCCTATGATCCATTGAAGATGATGAAGTATATATCCATGGTAGCAGCCATGAAAGATAGTACGTATTCTTCAAAGAGAAGCCTTAAAGTATCCCTAGTTGTCCATTCACATCCATGATCCTATGATGGAATCTATAAGAAACTCCATGGACCCGAGAACTAAAGAAACACATGAAGATTCCAAGAAAGAAAGAGAAGCCAAAACAACCAGTCATTGCATCAAGAATCATAAGATTGTCAGCCTGATATAAACTCAATAAAAGCAATCAAGCAGAGGAATTGAAAGTTGTGATGAAGAACAGTGTATGGAAGACTTATGAATGAAAGCATTGCGAGAACCAAAACTAGAGGTTCTCCCAGATGGAGGGAGAAGATTATGATGATTACTTGTTCCAGTAAACCAGACTTATCTCTACATAAGCCATTATATCATCCACAACATCCATGAGTTGGAGTTCTACATCAGATAAATGGAAAGAATGTTCTCCAGAGAAATTGAATAAAGAGCGTATGAAGAGAAATCTCAAGAATTTGAGGCATACCAGAAAGAGACCCTTGTATGCAGACATAAGAAGATAACTTGGTGGAGAACCTTCAGTGCACAACAGAAGCGTGGTGAAGATTTCCTATAACATCAAGATGATTACTCAGTAGATCAGATATCATGATGACATAAGAAGTGCCACATGGATATGTTCCAATTTTCCAACAATGATATACTCTATTGTTCAGAGCTACATGAAGCCTTCACATAAAATCAGTGTTCCAGACTAAAGTACATTTAAAATCAAGCATTACATTATCCGTGATGAAGTCTAGAAAGGAGAAAGTGGCTCTCCAATACACATCTCCACAGATGAGCAGATAAGCAAACATTTTGGTAAAGCTTCTATACAAGATGAAAGAGTTTGCGTACTCAAGCCGGAGCTCATGGAGACGACTTCCTTATTGAAAAATGAAGAGATGACTCCCAGGTTGGGAGGGAGGACTGAAAATATTATTGAGGACATTCATTTTCAAGATTGAAAAATAGTCCATCTTGGACAGATGCTTTCCTATTCGGAAAGTGGATTGAGATTTATGACGAACAACGATTTCCCATTGTGGTTAACATGGGAAATGGTCCAGATTGTTGATGTATCATAGACAACGACTTCCCATTGTGGTTAACATGGGGAGAGGTCTAGGGAAGTCTCTCTTCTTGAGGGTTACTCAAGAATATTGGCCAGCATCGTCGAACAACGATTTCTCATTGTGGTTAACATGAGGAATGCTCCATTTTGGAGGTTGATACAATACAGTCTTTTCCTCTTGTGGTTAACAGAGGAAATGGTCCGGACAGTCATTCCTTAGGGTTTATACATTCTCTCCAGGGTGCACTTTGATTAGTGCAAGAGGAATGGCCCAGGGTGGGGAATGGTCCAGGCTCAACAATCAGTGATAGGCGTTCCTTAGGGTTTTCACATTCTCTCCAGGGTGTGCTTTGATTAGTGTAGGATGAATGGCCCAGGGTGGGGAATGGTCTAGGTTCAGAAGACATGAAAGTTATTCTTCCTTACTTTAGAAGAATAGTCCAGATATCTCATTGTTCTACTCCGAGGGAAGATATTCTTTCATATCTCACAGACGTGAGTGAAATATTGGCCCAGATGATTTAGTTTATATCATAACATTATTTCTGTAGAGGTTGATATCAGATGATTGTTATGAAGATTATATGACAATAGATGTATACTACTATGGTGGATGTGTTCCACTCTTCGTGACTATATGTTACTGATCAAGTACTTGTTTGCTACTTGGTGTGGTAGTGTACCACTGGATTGTAGTTATGTACTACTATGGATAGACACAGTTGTTAGAATATAGAAGATGGTGTACTTATTTTACCATTGACGATACCTTCGTCACCCAACCATAGGTCGAAGCCTCCCTTCGAGCACCTTAACCTTGACTGAGAATTCCTCCGGAAGCAGACCCTAGGCTAGATAGCCAAACAAAGAGTAGTGCATCAATCCTCAAGGATAGTGCATCACAAAAAGCTGATCAGATGTTCCAAACCCTAGCCAAGAGATATTCAAGCCAATATTGAAACTAGTTGCTGCTGCAGTTGCAGCTGCAACCCTCCTCCTAACTTGCGCACCAGGCTGCAACTGCAGTGCGCACCAACTGGGAAACTGCAATTCTGAGATGCTATAAATGAGAACTGGCGCCCTGTATTTATAGTAATCCTGCCAATTTGCTGGGGCCGACTTCTCCTTCTGGGTATGTGTTTGTTCAGTATATTATTATTAATTTTGGCCGACTTCTTCTCTTGGAGGCTAATAACCTAATATAAATTATCTTCTTAAGCCGACAAGGCTTCTAGGGTTATTAGCCAACTCATTAGGGTTTCTCTTGCTTCCTGGAGTCTTCTATTCTCGTCAGGTTCACACGTGGGGGTAAATACCTCCTGCAACTACCATAATATTAACAACAGTTGTGTTCTATTTTGTTCTGATTGCCTTGAAGACTATCAAGCAGTTTATTGCAAATAATTATCAGCTAGATGAATGATGAACAAAGATTTCCAGTCAAAAAACGGTTCAGAACATTTACTCTTCTAGATTAGAAGAATGGTTCTTGTATCACTATGTGGAGTGAGCATCATGTCTGATTACTCAGATAGAGTATGGTTTCGAGAGATGATGCAGCTGATGATGATGATGGTGCTCATGATCTAATCTATATAACTATGTTGATGCTGCCGGGTGAATGGTATGTTTTGTGCTCAAAGACCATTACCTGTAATACCTCCCTAGCTAGGAGGGAGTGTTGATATTATGGTAGTTGCGGGAGGTATTTACCTCCACGTGTAAACCTGACAAGGATAGAATACTCCAGGAAGCAAGAAGAAACCCTAATGAGTTGGCTAATAACCCTAGAAGACTTGTCGGCTCAAGAAGATAATTTATATTAGGTTATTAGCCTCCAAGAGAAGTAGTCGGCCATAAATAATATTATATATAGAACAGATAGATACCCAGAATGAGAAGTTGGCTCTGACAGTTAGCTAGAATTAGTATAAATACAGAAGGCCAGTTCTCATTCTGGCTGGCAGTCTCATAATTGCAGAGAGCCAGTTGTGCGCACTGCAGTTGGCAGTTTTGTGCGCAAGTTTCTGGGGAAGGTGTTGCACCAGTTTCTAGGGTTTGGACTATCTTATTAGCTCTTTGTGATGTGTTATCCTCGGGGAAAGGTGCGCTACCCTTTGTTTGGCTATCTAGCCTAGGGTTTGCTTCCAGAGTGATTCTCTGTCAAGGTTAAGGTGCTAAGAGGGTGGATTCAGCCTATGGTTGGGTGACAAGGGTATTGTCAATGGTAAAACGAGCACACATCTTTCATATTCTAACACAATCTTCACTGCCAGAGGTTCACACCTCCATCATTCCGGTTCTCCTTCCCGAATCATACCCTACTTTTTGTATCCATGGCATACAACTGCCCTTTAAAAATTTCATGCATAACATGAGACAATCAAAATATTTCAGAAGGGATTCTCACCCAATGTTTTCATACCTATTCTTGGCTGCTAACACCCTCTTTCTGATTTTTACCTTATCAACAGTGCTTTAGGGGGATTCTTACAGTCATGTCAACAATCTTTCGACCACAGCCTTCCCATGGTCATCCTTTACTTGAGGTTGCCCATCATTGGTAATTGTCTTCCTCAACAGTTCCAATTACTTTTTATACACAACATGCATCATTGATTGGAATATCAATTAAAATGCATGTATCATCCATTCAAATCCATAAAACATCTTCAAAATGTCCTAGCATATCTTTATGCTCTTCATCACATTATCCTCAAAGGTTTTCATGAATGCAATACAGGCAGTTTTCAATTATTTCTGCAGTAATACAATCGTCATCACTATGGTGTCAAAACATTTACCTTTATTAGTAAATCAACTTTCCCATTCTAGAGGAAACATAACACATAGCAAGAAAGGAGTTAGGGGCTCTCCCCTTTTTCCCACTCCTTCCACACAGCCGGGGGATTTCAACCCAGCTGAGTTATTTTTAAAGCCTTACTTCCTTTGCTTGATGTGGCTTCAACCAAGCCTATTCGATCAAACATACTCATTTATCCCTTCTCTTTTCCCAATTGTACTTGTTCTCACATCTACTCAACTAAGACCTACAACTCTGTAAGCAATTAAGAGTTATTAGGGTGGACAAGTGTTCCCCTCTCCTTGGATTTTGCAATTTATTCCAAGTTGGGATCTCCCTGCTCTTTTCCTTGAGCAGCCTTGGTTAGGCCTCACTCTAACCTTTTTGGATACAACAACATGTTTTAATAACAAGATTTTTGTTCATAGTGGGTCATGAACCTGTATGTCCTGCACATTATCATTCGATTCTCACAGTGGTTAACATTCAATTGCTAGTCTTCCACCTACACATTTTGTTTTAAAATTGTAATCCAAGATTCTTATATAAGCAGGCTTTGCAGCCCATTGCCCAACCTTCAACAATCATCAGGGTTGTGACTATATTCTTCTGACAGAGTCCTTACACAGTTTCTTCACAAGGAACTCCTTCAACACACAACTTCCTCATTGCATATCCATCACTATCTGTGATGGCCTCAACCTTGAATTAGCTTTGGCTCATTACTAAGCATTCTTTAAGGAACATAGACATGCATTTCTCACATGCATCCATATTATGTATCCACACATATTCTAGTTTTTGTTAACTTACATCCATGATGTACTTAGCTATATTAATAATCATAAGCCTATATGTCGTTGTCTTAGGTATGTTTCACATCCCACATACATATTTACTTTTAAGATCAATCAACTCAGGATGGTTCACAATCCTTCTCATGTGATCCTCAAAGGCATAATCATTTGCCTCTTATCATGACAACAGAGCATCTTTGCTCATTTACTCTGTTGGGGTCCTATAATCATAGGTAACCTGACTCTTCAGCTGATGATTTAGCGTTTCTTCCGCGATGACGAAATATGGCTCGGTTGATTCCATTTTCCCCTCCATCCATTTTGCCTGACCCTCCATCACCCTGCTACACCCTTCGTCCACCTCTGCGCCCCCACTCCCTGTGCCCTTTTGTCCCGTTGAGTACGCCTCGCCCGCCACTCATCCCTAATAAACAAACTTAGGATAAAAATAGTAGGTTAATAATGCTAGTAATAAAATTTAGTATAGTTAATTTAATTAAAGTAGGTTAGACTAGTTAATAATTAATTAATAATTAAGTTAGTTTAGTAACTAAATTAGTGTTTTATTAATTAAATATTTAAATTAAAAGAAAAAAAAGAAACAAATTAAATAAAAACATGTTATAAAACGTAAACAACAAACAAATATTAAAACAAAACAAAAAGTATATATATATACATAAAACACAAAAAAACAAATAATAAAAGCAATATAAAACATATAAAATATAAAACAAAACAAAACATATAATAAACATAAAACAATTAAAAAAAACAAACATAA
>ML813875.1:45800-94748 GCA_009831015.1 Picea engelmannii
TTGTAAAAGGGCCTTCAGAGCCTCATTGTAATCATCTTCTTGCGAATGCGAGTAGCCATCACATCTCTTCTCAGAGATAAGCTGCCACCATTCTAGCGAGTCTTTCACTCTGTATTTTTACAGTCTCTGTACATTTCTCTGATCAATAGAAATCGTGTATTACTGTATATCTGTGTTTATGGTTGCGTCTCTGATACATTTATGTTATATTATTGAATATCTGCAATATCTCTGTACATTTCTTTATTATATCTCCACTCTCATTTCGTGCCGAAAATAATCTGGATCAAGCATGGCCAAGCAGCCTAGAAAGACCAGGTACTCAAGCTCAAATTGTATTCAAGACATCTTTGGTTTTATCTGCAGTGATGTTTTGTCTTATTCTAAGCCTGATCAAAAGTATATTGTTGAAGATTACATTTATCATATGCAAACTAATGAGCCTCAAGAGATCAGATCCCCAATTGTAGATTATGTACATACTCATACACCTGTGCACATCCCAGATGCACCTGTAGAAACCCTAGTGAGACATAAGCCTCCTACTTTATCTCCTACTCTTGCTAAACCTCCGGATGGTTGTAAGCCTCTTGCTTCACCTCCTATACCTACCAAAATCCTAGACAGATACAAGCCCCTAGATTTTCCTCCTATCCTCCATGACCTCCCTGCAAATTACACCAATAATCTACCCAGGTTTGATGGAGAGAGTGCCAATATTACTGTTGAAAAACACATCTAGAGGTTTGAAGATTTTCTTGACCTTTATGAGGTTGAAGATGATGATGTCTATATCGGGATGTTTTCCTTGTCTTTGCAAGGCAAAGTTAAAAGTTGGTTTAAAAACCTCCCAGCTGCAAGCATCATAAATTTTCATTAGTTCATGCAAGTTTTCTTAGATAGGTGGGTGATCATGAGAAATGTCTTTCTCATCCTAGAAGAATATGACCATTTGAAAAGGCAGCCAGGGGAAACAATACAACATTTTTCAGCAAGGTTCAATAATATATATCATGCAATGCCTGCTGATATAAGACCACCCCCAGGATCAACACACTTGCATTTCCCAGATGCTTTCGATCTTGAGATGGCATTCCAATTAAGAGAAAGGAACACTGCAAGCCTTGAAGAAATGCAAAACATTGCAGTTGATGTGGAGGCCAACTTGCTGATCAAAAGGTCAAAGGTAAAGAACAAAGAAAAGGAGCAGCTGAAGTCATCAGAAGCTAAACTGGACATTTTGGCCAGTGCCATGGAAGAGATGATGCAGCGGATCAACATGAAAGATGAGCTTGCTGTCCAAAGGCATCATGTTCCATTGATTTCAGAAAAAGAAAAGGTCACTGTTCCCAAACATTTTGCTGCTCATTCTTGGTACCATGGTTTGGATAATGATTCTTTTATGTATTCAATTCACAACACAGTCAAAGATGAAGTTCCATCTCAACTTACAGAGGAACAACCAGCTGATATGATGTGCATGTTGGATGAAATTTCTTACTTGGATAATCTACCCAAGTGCTATCGGTACGATGATAATCATGAGGCTGAAATAGATGTGGACTGTTCAAAGAAATCAACAGCATGTCGTTGGCAGGAAGAAGATCAGCTACAATGCAGATATGACAATCAACCTTTGCACAACAATCATGACAGCGATGAGGAAAATGCAGAAAATCTTGGAGTAAGTGGAAACACTTTGCCCTTATGTTTATCATCTTTTCAATTTCTGAAAAGAAACTCTAGGCCAGTTGTAAATAGTGAAGACAGGAAATTCTTTGATCAACCAGTTGAAGATGCCATTGTTGATATGGAGGTTGTTCTAAACCCAGAATCACAACCCTTGACCTACATTGATTTTCAAATTCTTGATGAAAGCTTAGAGCCTGAGGCAAATTATGAGTTAATAAAAAATAACTCTGTACCATTAAGATTTAATTCATTTCAGTTTTTGAAAAAGAATCTTGAGTATATGCTAAAGGATAAACACACAGAAAATCAAGAAGTTGCAATGGAACCAATACAACAGTCATTTCATTTTCTACAGGATCCAATATCAGATGTGTTGGATGACTTGTGTTGTCAAAGTCTTTTTCCATCATCCAGCTATGGGATAAAACACTGTTATGATATTGACATGATCAGGCAATCAACTTCATTGTCTTTTTCAACAGAAGTCACATTACAAAGCCCATTAGAACATTTGCATCCATATCAGAATTTTTTTGAGGATCTAGACAACGTAAATATAGTACCAGATCATGAGGTTGAATTGGTTGATTTTGAACATCAGGAAATAGGTCACGTTTATCATGATCCTGTAGCTGCCTATATGGAGGAAGTTTTCTTTTCAGAATACCCATTGGTTCCCAAAGTCTCTGGAATTGTCCACAAACCCAGGACTTTGTGTTGTAAGGATCATGTTGGAAATCAATATGTGTTGCTCGTGCAAGTTCTATTTCTGATATTGATTAAAAACATTGAAAGAGTAGAGCTAGTAGAGCAGTTGCTTGACTGGCTGCACTGGAATTATTGTATCATTTAGAACGACGAAATTGTCAGTAGTGTAGGGTAGGTAGCAGTTTTGAATAAGCTCATTCATTTGAGCATCTTTTCAGTATTGTATGATTTCCAGCAGAGTTTGCATGTGATAGTATCGAGTTCACCATTCAGTCAAATCTAAGCCAGTTCGAAGATTGTAGTTGCAGTGACTCCATGGCCCAAAGAATAAAGCATCGATCTGCATGTCCATCGTTCAGTGGTTCTTGACACCTCCCGAGAGAGCTGCCATCCCCAGATGGAGCCTATTTGGGGTCCTATAATCATAGGTAACCTGACTCTTCAACTGATGATTTAGCGTTTCTTCCGTGATGACAAAATATGGCTCGGTTGATTCCATTTTCCCCTCCATCCGTTTTGCCTGACCCTCCATCACCCTGCTACACCCTTGGTCAACCTCTGCACCCCCACTCCTTGTGCCCTTTTGTCCCGTTGAGTACGCCTCGCCCGCCACTCATCCCTAATAAATAAACTTAGGATAAAATAGTAGGTTAATAATGCTAGTAATAAAATTTAGTATAGTTAATTTAATTAAATTAGGTTAGACTAGTTAATAATTAATTAATAATTAAGTTAGTTTAGTAACTAAGTTAGTGTTTTATTAATTAAATATTTAAATTAAAAGAAAAAAAAGAAACAAATTAAATAAAAACATGTTATAAAACGTAAACAACAAACAAATATTAAAATAAAACAAAAAGTATATATATATATATATATAAAACACAAAAAAACAAATAATAAAAACAATATAAAACATATAAAATATAAAACAAAACAAAACATATAATAAACATAAAACAATTGAAAAAAACAAAAAAACAAACATAAAACAATAAAACAAAAACTAAATCAAAAAATAATAAAACATATAATTAAAAACACCAAGTAAAAAATAATAAACTACCCTAAGTCTACCCCCCGTACATTCATCACATCACAAATCAAAAACAAATCAACGGACATGAAATTTTCCGGACCCTCCCTCACCATCCGAAGTTTAACGAGAGGGGGGGTCCGGAATGGTTGTATTCCAAAACCACCCCTTGGACACTTTTCGGCTCAACATTCCAGCCGACACATCCCCCCCCCAAAACCGCTTACCACCTCAGGGGGGGTCCGAAATACCACTTTGCCCCCGAAAAAACCGCTTTTGCAACATTTTGACCAGTTAACTTTAAAAATGAATTTCGGGCAGAATAAACCGAATTTTGAAAAATTGAGAGAGGTTTTTCTCCATAATGGGATGAAGAACAAAAACCTCTCTCAGTTTTTTCACAGGTGCCACGAGCAGGGAGAATCAAATCCATCTTCAAGGCCCTTTTTTCCAGTTTTTCATTTTTCCGTTACAGTCCTGATTTTGTGGGAGCTGTTACGGCGAGATGGAGGCGAATTTGGCGAAACCAAAGGAGGTTTTTGTCCAGAACATGCCCATATACAATAAACTCCTTTATTTTTTGCCTAGGTGTCAGCATTAAAGAAAAACAGATGTCTGTTCGGACCCCTTTTTTGCAGAAATTCGACCCGTCTTTCATGGTCGACAGTTCCAGATTTTTGGGGATTTCTTGCTATTTTTGGCCGAGGTGGTTGAATTCGATCTCGGGAACCCAAGGAGAGTCTTGTTTATATATTGTATGGAATCAAATGTGCAGGGGTTGATCTCACACACAAATAGGCTGTGAGCATTGTAACTTCTATCAAGAGATTTTCCAGAAATATAAAGAAATGTTTCACAGGATTCCTGCATGTTAGCTATTGGTGAAGTTTTCCCCTCGTCGTTGAATGTTTATCTGCCTTTTTTATCGTTGTGTTTTCTATCTGATCTTTTAAAAAGGAGTTAAAGTTACAGGATTTATCTTTTCATACCCTGTTTTCTGACTTTTAAAAATCAAAATGTTTGTCTTCTGATGTTATAGTGAAGAAATTCTTAAATGCTTCTTTACTGTGATTGATAATCTCACATTTTCTGCTAATCCATCGCTTATTCCCAAAGAATACAATAGTTGCATTATCTCGCCCTGTGAAAAGACTTCTTATAAACTGTTCTTTGATCTCTATCTTTATGAATAGACCCCATAGCCCAATGGAAGCGTGAAACCTTTTCCAACCAATCTATAGAAAACTCCAAGAACATAACCTATTCTGCATAAGTAGCCTAATATCCTATTTCAAACAAATTTAAATTTGACAGAGAGATCCCTCTCTGAGTCTCGGATGGCTAGATCCCTGACTCGAAATGGTTTTGATGTTGCCTCTGTGACTACCTCCACAGCCTTGGGCAAATTACATAATGCTAACATACTCTTTCATTTATTTATATTAGTATTTCTTGAGGAAGTGGATTGCATTCCCCTCAAGCTATCATTCAAAATAGAACTTTCATGACTCTTTCAAATGGGGTCAACCATACATCCATGGTATTCATTCAATCTTGGCAAGTGCAATGCTTGCCTCACATTTCACTGATCTAGGCAGTCACCTTGTGCCTTTAGTATACCTATACTCTTACATCATACATGCGCATCACTTGTACATTTAATATCATTCATACCTAACTAATATTAAAAATCAGGCTTTATACAGGGAAGCTTCACAATGCATTAAATCCATGAACTCAAGCATACACACACAACTAAGTATTCATCATAATAGCATAGTGTTATCAGTAGTGTTATTTAGTTAGAGATTCCAATCGCTTACATGACTAATCTGACAGTTATAACTCATACTGATGTTGCCTTCTCTTTATGGCAATAACCAACCAAGGTCACTTTCCCTTTTATACTATAACAGCTGGCAAGGAAACCTTCTTGCCTCAACTTCTATAGGACTTACCCATCTCACCTTACCTCTGGTCACGAGGAGTTATACACTTTGAGTTTAATATAAAGCAGTAATTATACTGCCAAGGGTCCTACCTGATCCTATCATATTCCTTTAAGCCCACAAAGGTATTAACCATTATATAATCAACCACATTCAGTGCTCGAGGTTCCAACTGCCCATGCTTAGAGGCAATGTTATGAACACCAGGTCATCCATCCTTCGGGCTTCAACTACCCTTGACATACCATGCCACCTTCAACTATCCACATTCAAGTCTTGTTACTAATGTCAATTAGCATATCCCTACTCCGGTAAGAGTAGTTATCACTTTGATAAAGGGTTAAAGAAATTCTTCTGCTGAAATTCAACAAGAATTCCAAAAATCATAGGTTCAATCTGCAGTCCTTCTCCTCAAGGAGTAAATGTAGATAACAATACCTCTTTATGCGACTCGTGCATGAGCCCAAGCAAGCCAAGTGTTGTAACCATGCTCTGATAGCAATTTGTAACACACCCAACCCCTAAGTGCTCTTTTAAGGGGTGGGGTATCATCATTTCGATTTCCTTAACTCTCTCTAGTCTCCCCTTTCTTCATATTACAGGTTCTTCCAAACACGCGGGCTCTTTCTTGGCCCCTTTGAAGGATTTGAGAAATAGGCGCTAGCTCTCCAGGCTATCCCCTTCCTTCATATGACCTCAGGCTGTGACCCGATGCCTACTCAAAGGGTGCTTGAAAACTTCGGATTTGAAGGTTTTGGTCACTCCAACTCCCAATTCTCCCGAAGCGCGAACTCCGAACTCATAGGTCGGACGGTCGAGAAGGATCCCGAAGGATCCAGAGATCCATGGTCCATATCACTTTGCGACTTCAGCCTTCAGAGGTTTTGGCCGCTACAACACACAATTCTTCCGAATGTGCGAACTTTGAACTAGCAGATCAAATGACTGAGACTTATGTCAAATCAATGGTCTACGTCTTCCCTGGGATTCGGGCTTTAGAGAATCCATCTCCTTTACTATGATTACCAACATTCGTCGAACTTAGGAAGACTGAAGGAGTTGAGGCATTAACGCCTGCAGTCCTTCTTCAAATCTAACGGTCGTGACAACCCTTGGATCCTCCCGAACGGATCTCGTCCATTCATCTTCCAAATGAAAGGATATTCCCTTTCGATACTTGAATGCCGCTATTCTTCCTGAGCTTCATCAATTATGAAGGACTTAAGAGCTTTGCGCTCTTTCTCCTGAACTTAACACTTAGAAGGGTCTTCTGCACACCCCTTACGCTCCTTCATCAAGTCTAGAACTTAAGAGGTTCTCAACCTCTGCCCGCCTCATAGAGACTCCATGCATATCTGCACTACCTATCTTGAGCTTAACGAACTCCATCCTCCTAAAGACTCAGGGCAACTGGGAGTGTCGACATGCACCCATGAAAACCGTGGCCAAGGTCGACGAACTCACAACCCACTTATTTTAACTTAAGCCACCACAGGGCTCGGGCATTTACATATACAAATCAAACAATTCCATACTTACTTAAATACACAATTTAAACAAGAATAAAGAGATACAGTATAATCATTAAGCAAACATGCACATCCCTGAGTCATTCACAGGATATCCAACTTTATTACATAGTTACAACTCAATTACATAGGGTATGAGAATACTTATCTATTACAGGTTGCAACTAGCTAAATGATTGTGAGTGTGTGCCTTTCCTCCCAACCATAGGCTCAGAGGCACTCATTCTTAGCACTCTAGCCACCCTCATGCCAAGCCATGATATCACTAGGGAACTATGCCATCTCTCATGGACCTTCTCTTTGTCACAGTATGCCTGTGAGGTTGATAAGATTCTTCCTCAACATCAAGCTCACGTTCGGGTCCTTCAGGTCTTGTTCTCTACACTTCCTTTGGGTTCGTGTATCTCCTCCCGAGTTTGCACTCTTGTCTGGTGTCCCTCCTCTCTTACCATCCCCCTGTATGTATCTTACCTTCCTTCTATGGTTGGGAGGTTTTTTGACCTATCCCGTTCCTTCTGTCACAAGGAAGCTCGGGTCTACAGGTCTTTGTGGTACTTCGGGTCTACAACCCATGTTTCCATTCATGGGGGTGGTTGATTATTCAACCACCAGTCCTTTCCTTCATTAACCGACTCTTTCTTCTAGAGATATCATGGCTCGTACTTCAAGGCTTCACCCCCCAACAGTTAGTTATGGGAAATTTAGCAATAATACATTTACATCGTCCACATGCCTTAGCATGGTAATCCGATTTTATGATTAATTACAAGCTGGGGGAAACATGGGTGTTGCATCTGTTTTTCAAAGAATCGATATGAACAAATTTGATGGGTCAGATCCCTCGTGATCGATTATCCAAATGGAACATTATTTCCCTCTCCATGGCATTATTGATGACCTACACAAATTACACATGGGGGTCTTATATTTGGATGTTCAACATTGCAAATGATATAGGAAGTCCTATAAAGGCTACAGTGCTTGGACCTAGTTTGTGAAAATACTTTATGCTCATTTTGAGCATGACACTCACCATTTGGAACACTTGAAAAAATTATGTCAAACATGCATAGTTATGGAATATATCACCGCCTTTGAGAAATTGGAAATCCGCACACACGGCCAAACTAATTTGTTTTTTAGAGAATGTTTTATCAATGTTATTAAGGAAGCAATTAGAGCACACCTCATGATGCAATGCCCACAAACGTGGCTGGAAGCTCATGACAAAGCCAAAGAAGCTGAGAAGTGATTAATGCACAAACCAAGAGATCATTATTCACCACTTGCCCTAACCCCCCTTTGGCAACTAGCCCCAACTCATCCAACTCAGAGCCAATCCGCATCCATGAGTTATCTCTCGAAGAGATGACAACACATTAATGCCTCTGTCTTTGTTATCATTGTGATGAGTGATATTTCAAAAGGCACAAAATGTAATTTTTTTTTATTTCAAATGGATGTATCTCCACGTGACTACTCAAAGGACATTCTTGTTGAAGATACTCATAAACCAATGTTAGAAGACACCACCCCATCCATGGAAGATGAAGCCCCCTTGCAAGCTCCTTTCGAGGAACCCCAAATTTAATACAAGGAAAACACCTTGTAGCAAAGGTTTTTAGTATTACAAGATTGGGAAAAAATTTCAAGAAAACCTTTGCTATAGCCTCTGCTGTTCGCAGTGGAGGTTTTAACGGATGTTCCATATATAAAAAAAAAAAGTTGGGCAGGCGAATGTTTTAGTGGACGTTTTTAATTTTTATTTATTTTTTTCTTTTTTCGGTACTTCTATTGGTAAAATGCATTAGTGCGTGCTTATGTAACATGCACCGATGCATACATAAACCTAAAAAGCAACGGTGCTTGTATAACTATTACGCATCAGTTTAATCTTTTTTTTTTGTATGCAACACCAATGCTTGTATAAATATTACGCGTTGGTTTCGTCTTTTTGTTGTTGTGCAACATTGGTGCTCATATAAATATTACGCATTGGGTTGTTCCTTTTTGTTTCGTGGCACACCGATGCTCGTATAATTTGTACGGATCGGTGCCAATATCACCATGTGCACTAGAGCGAAGTGAAATTTCGAACAATTGATGTGAGATGTCAGCGTCATTCTTTGTTACTAAGCACCAATGTGTATATTATATTTGAAGCATTAGTGCATATATTATATGTAAAGCACCGGTGCAAATTGTAATCATTTGCACCATAATATTTTGAAACGTTAAATATAATCATATGTTATGTCGTTTAAAACAACAACATTTTTTCACAATTTTTAGCATTAGTGCTTCAATGTAATTAATAAACATCAATGCATATAACTCATCAAAACACACCAATGTCTATTTTATGGCACACACCGTTTAGTGAGTTCAAAAGAATACAATACACCGATATGTATATATTTTACTTAATTGTTTTTTTACAAATTTTCAATTAATCATCTCAAAATCAAATATTTTTATAATAATATAGTTTTTTTATTTTTGTTTTTGTGTTTTGATATAATGATTACATTAATGCATAATCCAACGGATTACACCTCTGTTATTTGTAACAATGTAAATCATCCATGTATTTATTAATCAAGAACACAACATTTTACAACATTCGACAATGCAATAAAATAAGAAACCCATTTTATTATATATGAATAGGAGACCCATCGTCATACAAAATGGGACAACACAAAGGTCCACAATAACCAAAATGTAACCAATATGTAAATGTTACACCTATTGGTAATTGGGACAATATGCCAAGTACATTAAACAAAATCCTCGATTTTCACATACAAATATTCCCAAACATACAACTTGCAGTAGCATTCAATTATATTGATTGACATTCATCACTTGAACTATTGTCATCGCTCGAGCTATGTGCATGCCTCATTTATTCATCACTTGTAGGAGATATTGTACTTTGGTTATTGAACCGAACATTTTCTTGGTTGGCTTGTTGTTTATGTTCCACTTCTTCATGTTCCATCTACAATCATAGAAATAAAGTGTGATAAGTATATCTACATTTATATAGTAGAATATACATGATTGCGTAAATAAAAAAGTGTATCATAGCAGCGAGTGTTTCATAAATAATACACATTATTTCGAAGCAATGTTGCATTTTGTCTCTCAAATTCTCTTTTGTTGGTTGTACTCCATACTTTGTTTCCTGCATGTGTTAATACATCCGGACCAAGCACAATCAATATAATTAATATAAAGGTTTCTTCTTGTTCCATTAATTATAACACAAGGAAAGTTAAACAACATCGCTACTTACAAATTGTTCAATTAAACCTTGATAATTCAACATATACTCACAATCCATACTTAACCCAATGTCTATCAATTCTTCGGTTGGCTCTTCTTTGTATGTTGGTGTTGGAAATATTGTTGTGATTGATGTGAAAGACAGGGGGATCCTAGAAATGTCCAAGATAAAGATTGCAAGATGGAGATTGTTGAAAGTATTATTTTTGGTCAGTTTGGATACCATATCTTTGAAATTTTTTTTACCCTACATACCTAGCTCAAATTGGAGAACAAGTTATATGGTTGGAAAGCTTATTCTGATACTTTTCCAATGATATATGACATTCTTGCGATGTTTCAATGTGCATTGTTTTGAGGTTGTGATTTTGCCACTAGTGGATGTTGTCGTCAGTGGATGTTGTCAATAGTGGATGTTATTATGAGTGACTGCATTCTAGGAATGATGTTATGAGGCTTGATAGGGTTTGAAGGATTGTTTGTGGCGTGAAGCATGCAGGTGAAGTCAGAAGTACTCTATGTATGAATATCTTGGATTGATGTCTACATATATCCTATTGAGTTGGTGCTCAGTTGAGGAAATTGGTGTCTCTAGTAGGTTGGTGTCTACATCTTGTTGAGTTGGTGCTTAGTTAAGGAGATTGGTGTCTCCAGTAGGTTGGTGCCTACAATATTTGTAACAATATGTTGGTGCCTACAATCATTTATAAACATAAGTTTATGATTTTCTCCCGATTGGGTTTCCATGTTAAACTATGTGCATTGTTATTTGAGTTTATATGTGACTAATGTTTCTCAGCTAATGAATGATTGATTAATGGTTAAATAAAGTGAAAAGTATTGTATATCGATTCACCCCCCCCCTCTCAGTATAAGCATAAGTTCAACAATTGGTATCAGAGCGGGTTCCTTCAGAAACAATTTAACCATTGGAAGGCAGATCTTGAGCACATATGGACTGTAAGGAAGGTTTCCCTACAAATATAGCTCCTTTTTTCTATGGAACAAGCTATGCAATAAGAATGAAGATATATTTGCAAGCCCTTGGATTTGGTATTTGGGGATCAATCACAACAGGTTATACAGATAAAACTAAGAAGGATTCAAGTGAAAACAATGAAAAAGCAATGTAGGTCATCTTGAGTGGACTACCAAATTCTGATATTGTCAAGGTAATGAAGTGTACAATAGATAAACAGATTTGGGGCAAGCTACAAAAAGCTTACGAAGATAGATCCAATGAAGAGAGATCTGGTGATTGTTCTTGTTGTGAGTTAGAGACAGAAGAAAATATTGATGGGGAAGTGAATCTTGAAGCAAAACTCATTAGTGACTTAGAAGAAATAGACAGACTTAGAAAAAGGAATATAAATTTGAAGGAGAAATTGTAGAAACATGGAAAGAAGGATCATGATCCTGAAGAAAAAAAGAAGATAATTATCAGCCTAAATATTCAGCTAGAAGAAACAAAATAAAAAGAAGCAATGAAAAGTCAGCTGAAAGAAAAGGAAGAAACTCATGAGAAGGTAGAGTATGAAGTTGTCTCATTAAAAGAAAAATTGAAGATGTCAAATACTCAGTTGAAGTTTGAAAATAGCATTGAAACTTTAAATGAGATCCTTAGTTGCCAAATGTCACCATTCATAAAGACTGTCTTGGCTATGATGAGAATTAGAATACTCAAGAAGAAAAGCCTAAAAGGTATGCTAATATTCTCAAAGGCTCCATCAATAATGAAGGCAGGAGTAGGAAAGGAAATGCTGACCAACATAATTTTTATTCTTCTCACAAGAACAACAAGAACGAGTCCAAAAGAGTTGTTCCACCAAGAAGGTCTTTCTTCAACCAGTACCTAAATCTCTTTCTTGGTTATTGTTTTTCTTGCAATAATTTTGGTCATAAAGCAATAGATTGTAGAGCTTACACAATAAGTGACCATGTGAGAAACAAAAATAGAGGTCCTTACAAAACCTCAAGGGATGATTATGTGAGCAACAAAACTAAAAGTTCTCACGGGTTTGCTAACATAAACTACAATTCATTTGCTCCTCTACTTGATTACAATATTGAATGTTATAAGTGCAACAATTGTGGGCACATAACACGTGATTTAAAAGCAACATAACAAAGTATCCTAAATAGAACAAGGAAGAAGATGTTCTTGCCAAACACAAAGAATAATACTCAAAGGTTTGGAAAAGGAAGCAAAAGCAAGAAAGAGTAAGAGATAAAATTGTTTGTTATGAGAAAGGTTGTGATTAGATGAAGAAGGCATGGAGATTCATTGTTTTGATTCTAACTTGAAACATGTACACCCCATTTCTAGAAAAGGTAAGGCTTGACATTTCCTTGTGAAGATGGAAATTAAAGTTTACAATACTCTTTTGGACAAGATAAGTCATCTATTTGGTCCTTGTCAAAAAGGAATGTGGAGGCATAAATAGATTCAAATAAAGTCAATACTAAAGCTTCACCCTCTTTAGATGATCAATGTCATGACTTTGGAGTGGAAGGTTTGATCAATAAAAACAATCAAATAGAAGGATCATTGTTGGATACTTGTAGCAGAGACAACTTGGATAATGATCAATTAGAGATATACTTTTAAATTTCAATTTGGAGTGCTTGAAGGGAAGCACAAGCTCAGGGGAAGCAACACTTTGTCATTTATTTCAAAGGGGGAGAAGTTTAAGATAGAGGAAGAATTGTAGACACAAGGAGAGTTGTAGACATGGAGGGTATTACATAATTGACTAAGGGTTGTCGTCAATGACAAAGGGGAAAATTGTTTGAAATATTGTTGTCATTGATGTCAAAGACAAGGGGAGCCTACAGATGTCCAAGATAAATATTACAAGCCTACAAATTTCCAAGATAAAGATTGCACGATGGAGATTGTTGAAAGTATTATTTTTGGTCAGTTTGGATACCCTATCTTTGAAGACATTTTTACCTTACATACCTAGCTCAAATGGGAGCACAATTATATGGTTAGAATGCTTATTTCGAGACCTTTCCAACGAAATATGGAATTCTCGTGATGATTTCGTGTGCACTATTTTGAGGTTGTGATGTTGTCGTTAGTGGATGTTTTTGTTCGTAGATGTTACCATCAGTGATTGCATTCTGGGAATGATTCTATGAGGCTTGCTAGGGTTTGAAGGATTGTCTATGGATTGAAGCATGTAGGTGAAGTTAGAAGTACTATGTGTATGAAGATCTTGGAATGGTGTCTACACATATTCTATTGAGTTGGTGCTCATTTGAGGAGATTGGTGTCTCTAGTAGGTTGATCCATACATCTTGTTGAGTTGGTGCTCAGTTCAGGAGATTGGTGTCTCTAGTAGGTTGGTGCCTACATCTTGCCACGTTGGTGCTCAATTAAGGAGATTGGTGTCTCCAATAGGTTGGCGCCTACAATATTTGTAACAATAGGTTGGTGCCTACAGATAGTTATAAAGATAAATTTATGGTTTTCTCCTGATTGGGTTGCCATGTTAAACTTTGTGCATTTTGATTTGAGTTTATATGTGATTATTGTTTATCAACCAATGAGTGATTGATGAATGGTTAAATAAAGTGAAAATTATTGTATACTGATTCACACCCCCCCCTCCCCTCCCCTCCCACCTCTCAGTATAAGCATCAGTTCAACAATTAGCACCTATTAGAAGACAACCATGGGCGAGTGTAAATTAATTATTTGACTATGAAGATCACAACAAACATGAAATATTAAGTGAGGCCAAGAACATAAGTACTCACAAACTTTGTGATCGACCCTTTTATTCCTTGTCGTCCTGTTTTATATGTTCAACGAGTTCCGTTTTTTTCTTCTTTTGTAACAAAACAATTGAAAATTAATATTTCATGTTATGATTAAATTCAATGTACATAAAATAATAAATGAATGATTACACACCTCTGATGGACGTTGTTGTTGGGATGGCTTCTCCCGTGATGCAATTATGTTCATTTCTTTTACCATCTCCTTGTACAGTTTTTCGGACATCCCTACCGACATGCATTGGTTTTCCCCTCATTTGTCCATAGGTATTTGCATAATCTTCCTAAAAAACAAAAAGAACAATATATATATTTTTAAATCGACATGAAAGTAAATATCGCAAAAAAAATGATTTGGTAATTTTTGGGACATATTATAAAAACATGGTTAGCAATAACAAATTTTAAATTATTATTTTTGTTATTGCAAGTCTCACGGGTCTCATTGACCATTACTCTAGCAACGCTTCCTGTAGTTTATATATAACATGATTCTTGGAGTCATTGGGTTGATTTTTGTATTGTAAGTGGAAAGCATGCCTATATGTTCTTTCCACTATATCCCTCAAAGTTTTGTAAGATGATGCAGGAGCATCTACGACGTCATGAAACGAGCAGCGCGGGGATAGAGAAATACAATTGGACAGTGCCAGCGCATACTTTTTTTCGAATAACTTGAAGATTGTTGCGTCGTCGTTTGAATAAAAGGATTCATATGAAGCGCACTAGTATTTTAATGTAGATAAGACGACATTTAACAGTTTTAAATGCTGGTAGATAGGGTTAGCTGTAGATTAGACAGTTTCACTTCCAGGAGGGAAAACGAATATAGGCACCCTCCTTGTATAATTGATTATTATTATTCAGCATTGGCATAGAGGAGCAGGAGGAGAGCAACTCAGAGAATTGTGAAGAATCCCCATGTACAGATATTGGATTAATAGTAAAGCTTTGATTCAAACTTCATGGCTGTGATTATTCTCTGTGTGTTGTTAATATTATGCTGTTGCATATTTGCTTCTTGTTTTGCCTATTGTCTATATGCTGCATATGTGATTGCATGGCAGGTTCGAAATATGAGGGAATGAGAGAATGAGTCTAAATTGTTTCTCTGTCTAAGCCAGGAGATTCCTGCATAGAGTGCAGTGAAATTCCTCCGCATAGAGTGTGTTGAGGGGTTGGATAGATTAACTCTCATTCTCATTTGCCCAGAAGTTGTGTGGGTTTATTCAGACCATGCAGGTGAAGTGCAGGTTGAATTGAAGACTCAGAGGCAAGCCTAGGAGGAGGAGAACAGGGAAACCCTGATTAAATCTCATGGACGTGTTTATTTTCTGTGTGTTGTTGGCATTGTGCCTTTGCATATTGGCTTCCTGTTACTTACTTCTTTCATATGCTGCGTATGTAATTTTATGGAAGAATTGAAACCCGAGTGATTCTAAGTGGAAAGTTGGTGAAATCTCAGGAGGGAGAGTTCCTTACAAGTATTGTGGAATAGACCCAGGTGAAGCCCGAACGGGAGAAGTTTCGGAGCGAAGAACTCTTTGAGAGGAAGAAAATCGACGACTTGAAGTCTTGAGAAAGAGTTAAACCTTCAAGCGCAGGTAGAACCTCATTTGCCATCGCATTTCGGCATATCGGGGTTGGCGTGTGCAAGAGTTGTATGCACGTCGAAATCGCGAGTTTCGATTTCTCGATTTAATTGGAGCCGTCGATCATCAGAGGGACAGGTGGCATGAGATCCCGAGGAGTCGGGATTCGGCACTTCGGTGTTTTCGAAGTCGAAGGGAGCACGGAGAAACAATGAAGCCCTGAGTTGCGACGGGTCCCACGGAGACGGAACAGAGGACGGCACGTGGCATCGCACATCGGCGTTCGGGGTTTTGAAAGGTGAGCAAATCGTCACCTTTCATCTGCCGATTTCCCGAAAGGGAAATCCCCGATACACAGAAGTGTTGACTGTTGACATCGGGATTCGGGGTTTCATATTTCACGGAAGGTGCGTACAAGGTTCGCGAATCCACGAAACTCGATTTCTCGACAGGAGGAAGGGAGATCGCCGAGAAGTATACTGTGGGTAAAGGATTCCCGAGAGAGTGGAAGAGCTATTGACTCTTCGGGCCATTGAGAAAGAGAAGGTCCTGGTGATAGCGACCGTGCCATCGAGGGCAGGTTGCGTCAGAGTGGTATCAGAGCGGGTTACGAAGTTCTCTTTGTTCAGGTAGCAGAGAGAAGCATATTTTACCATGCCGCCTAGAAGAGAGAGGCAATCACCTGATTGTGAAGACAGGGATGCCCGAAGAAGGGGTAGGCCAACAGGAAATGCTGAAATAGAGCGAGAGATGAGAGATCTCCGAGCCAGACTTGAAGAAATGGAGACCACCCAGAGACATGGTGTTGGTGCAACAGAGTTCAGTGATCCCGAGATTGAAGAGGAAGATGGACAGAGGAAAAGCCCATGTCGATGAGGCGCAGAGGCGTGACACTGAGGGTGAAGACACTGGAAGTGGGAAGTCCCTGACAGTGCACAAGGCTCTCTTGAAACCTGAGAAAGAGGTGGATAGCTTAGCGCAGAGATGCAGACTGTTCCGGACGACTTGCAAGACCAAGGGCTGGAAATGCAAGGTCATAGTGGACAGCGGAAGCACCGATAATCTCGTTTCGACCGAGATGGTGGAGAAGCTGGAGATGAAAACAAACAAACACCCGAGTCCATACAAGGTGACATGGCTACAGAAAGGACACCAGGTATGTGTTACAAGGCAATGCTTGGTCAATTTTAAAATGGGTGAATACAGGGATGAAATTCTGTGTGATGTCATTCCCATGGATGTCTGTCATGTTTTATTGGGTAGACCGTGGCAGTATGATAGGAACATTATTCATGATGGGAGAATGAACACATACACCTTGGAGAAGGATGGGAGATCACATACCTTACATCCGGTAAAGGATAAGGAAGTGAAGCCAGAAGTTAGCAGCACGATACTTCTCATGAGTGGGAAGGAACTTCTCACAGAGTTGGAGAAGGATGAGGATCCACAATTCTTTGTTGTCAGGAAGCCGAGAATTGTCCTGACAAGCACAAGAGTGGACGACTCGCCAGAGGAGATTCAGGAACTGCTTGGAGAGTTCGCTGATATCATCGTGGATGAACTACCTCGTTCGTTGCCACCGATGAGGAGTGTGAGTCACCACATTGACCTCATACCTGGAGCCAGTTTTCCAAATAAGGCAACGTACAGGTTGACACCTCAGGAGAATGAGGAAGTCAAAAGGTAGGTACAGGATCTACAGGATAAAGGACTGGTCAGAGAAAGTCTTAGTCCATGTGCTATTCCGACAGTGCTGAGTCCGAAAAAGGATGGAGGCTGGAGGATGTGTACAGACTCCAGAGCGATAAATAAGATTACCATCAGATACAGGTTTCCACTGCCGAGAATGGATGATTTGATGGATTGCCTGAGTGGGGCAAATTACTTTTCCAAAATAGATCTCAAGAGTGGATATCATCAGATCCGGATGAGAGAGGGAGATGAGTGGAAGACAACATTCAAAACAAACGAGGGTTTGTACGAATGGCTGGTCATGCCGTTTGGGTTGACCAACGCGCCAAGCACTTTTATGCGGCTGATGAATGAAGTCCTGCGGGAATTCAATGGCAAATTTGTGGTCGTATACCTGGACGACATATTGATTTTCAGTAAGAGCAAGGCTGAACACCTAAGGCATTTGGCCATTGTGATGAGAAGACTACAGCAGGAGAAGCTGCTGATCAATTTGAGGAAGTGTTCCTTCATGCAGACATAACTCATTTATTTGGGTTTTGTAATCTCGGCAAATGAATTGAAGATGGATCCTGAGAAGGTGAACGTAATCAGAAATTGGCCATCGCCGAGGAATGTTTTTGAGGTGAGGAGTTTTCATGGACTGGCTAGTTTCTACCGAAAGTTCATTCGAAATTTCAGTGGAATCAGCGCAACAATGATGGATACTATGAAGAAGCAACATAAGGTTTTCCAATGGACAGTAGAGGCTGAAAAGAGCTTCAATTTGTTGAAGCGAAGGATTACTGAGCAGCCAATTATGGTGCTGCCGGATTTTCAGAAAACCTTCCAAGTGAAGTGTGATGCTAGTGGATATGCTGTTGGAGGGGTCTTGAGTCAGGATGACAGACCTGTAGCATATTATAGCGAGAAGCTGGATGATGCGAAACTGAAGTACTCCACGTACGATAAAGAGTTCTATGCCATCATTCAAACCTTAAAGAAGTGGAGGTATTACTTGATACCCAAAGAATTTGTGTTGTACAGTGATAATCATGCATTGCAGTTTGTGAGCCAGCAAGAGAAGCTAAATCAGAAGCATGTGAAGTGGGTAGAATACATGCAAAATTTTACATTTGTGATAAAGCACATTTCGGGGACTGCTAACAAGGTAGCTGACGCCTTGAGCAGAAAATGTTTATTACTGCGGGAATTCAGGGTCAAGACTTTGGGTTTTGAGAATCTGATAGATATGTATGAAGGTGACGCAAACTTTGGCGAGGCATACGAGGCAGCTGAGAACCCAGTTCTCAGGGATAGGAGTCCGTGGATTGACTACCTGATTCAGGATGGATTGCTATTCAAAGGCAACCAATTGTGCATTCCAGATTGCTCCATGAGAGAGAATTTGGTGAAGGAAAAACATAGTGGAGGCTTAGCAGGTCATTTTGGACATGACAAGACATTCGCCAAGCTAAGTGAATCTTATTATTGGCCTGGCATGCGCGCTGATGTAAAGCGGTTTGTTGACAGGTACAAGATATGTCAACATGCAAAAGGCCGAAAGCAGAACACAGGGTTTTATCAGCCATTGCCCATACCCGAGAGGCCATGGGAAGCCATTAGCATGGAATTTGTATTGGGTTTACCGAGAACTCAGCGAGGAGTGGATTCCATCTTTGTGGTGGTGGACAGGTTTTCGAAGATGGCACATTTTATACCGTGTCATAAGACCAGCGATGCAACCCACATCGCGAACTTGTTTTTCAAAGAAATCGTACGATTGCATGGATTGCCGAGAAGCATAGTCTCAGATCGGGATACCAAATTCATAGGTCATTTTTGGAGGACACTATGGAATAAGCTAGGGACTGACCTGGATTTCAGTTCTGCTTACCATCCGTAGACAGATGGATAGACCGAAGTAGTCAACAGAAGCTTGGGGGATCTGTTGAGGAGCCTGGTGACCGAGCATCACAACAGTTGGGATCAGATCCTACCACAGGCAGAGTTTGCGTACAACGATTCTATGAATCGGAGTACAGGTAAGAGCCCATTTGAAATCTTGTATGGGACACAACCGCGAGGAGTATCTGAGCTCAGGGAGTCAGAACAGGCTGAAACTAGCAGCGCGAGAGCTGAGAAATTCACTGAAGCAATGCAAGAACTTCACACATAAGTGAAGCAACGACTGATGAAGGCGAACCAGGAGTATAAGTGCCGAGCCGACCAGAGGAAAAGGCAACTTCAGTTTGAAGTTGGAGACATGTTTCTAGTGCACCCGAGGAAGGAAAGGTTCCCAAGGGGGACGTATAACAAGCTCAAGATGAAAAAGATCGGGCCGTGCCGAGTCCTGAGGAAATTTGGTGAGAATGCATATGAGCTTGAATTGCCGAAGGGCATCGGGATATCTCTGATTTTCAATATTTCGGACTTATACCCATACAGGACTGATACATCAGACACTGTAACCAAGGAACCAGTGGTCCAGTGGCAGAAGCAATTGCCAGTTGCACAGAAGCCAGAGATAGAGTGCATACTGGATAAAAGAGTTGGAAGGAAGACCAGGAGAAAGCAATATTTTGAGTACCTGGTGAAATGGAAAAATCACCCAGTGGAGGATGCCAGCTGGGAAACAGAGGCAGTGATTCAGAAGCATGGTCAGACTGTGCAGGAGCTCATGGAAAGGAGCCCATGAAATCTTTTGAGCCAAGGAGTATGATGTAGGAGCATCTACGACGTCATGAAACGAGCAGCGCGGGGATAGAGAAATACATCTGGACAGTGCCAACGCATAATTTTTTTCGAATAACTTGAAGATTGTTGCGTCGTCGTTTGAATAAAAGCATTCATATGAAGCGCACTAGTATTGTAATGTAGATAAGACAACATTTAACAGTTTTAAATGCTGGTAGATAGGGTTAGCTGTAGATTAGACAGTTTCACTTCTAGGAGGGAAAATGAATATAGGCACCCTCCTTATATAATTGATTATTATTATTCAGCATTGGCATAGAGGAGCAGGAGGAGAGAAACTCAGAGAATTGTGAAGAATCCCCATGTACAGATATTGGATTAATAGTAAATCTTTGATTCAAACTTCATGGCTGTGATTATTCTCTGTGTGTTGTTAATATTATGCTGTTGCATATTTGCTTCTTGTTTTTCCTATTGTCTATATGCTGGATATGTGATTGCATGGCAGGTTCGAAATATGAGGGAATGAGAGAATGAGTCTAAATTGTTTCTCTGTCTAAGCCAGGAGATTCCTGCATAGAGTGCAGTGAAATTCCTCCGCATAGAGTGCGTTGAGGGGTTGGACAGATTAACTCTCATTCTCATTTGCCTAGAAGTTGTGTGGGTTTATTCAGACCGTGCAGGTGAAGTGCAGGTTGAATTGAAGACTCAGAGGCAAGCATGGGAGGAGGAGAACAGGGAAACCCTGATTAAATCTCATGGACGTGTTTATTTTCTGTGTGCTGTTGGCATTGTGCCTTTGCATATTGGCTTCCTGTTACTTACTTCTTTCATATGCTGCGTATGTAATTTTATGGAAGAATTGAAACCCGAGTGATTCTGAGTGGAAAGTTGGTGAAAGCTCAGGACGGAGAGTTCCTTACAAGTATTGTGGAATAGACCCAGGTGAAGCCCGAACGGTAGAAGTTTCGGAGTGAAGAACTCTTCGAGATGAAGAGAATCGACGACTTGAACTCTTGAGAAAGAGTTAAACCTTCAAGTGCAGGTAGAACCTCATTTGCCATCACATTTCGGCATATCGAGGTTGGCGTGTGCAAGAGTTGCATGCACGTCGAAATCGCGAGTTGCGATTTCCCGATTTAATTGGAGCCGTCGGTCATTGGAGGGACAGGTGGCACGAGATCCCGAGGAGTCGGGATTCGGCACTTCGGTGTTTTCGAAGTCGAAGGGAGCATGGAGAAACAGTGAAGCCCCGAGTTGCGACGGGTCCCACGGAGATGGAGCGGAGGACGGCACGTGGCATCGCACATCGGCGTTCGGGGTTTTGGAAGGTGAGCAAATCGTCACCTTTCATCTGCCGATTTCCCAAAAGGGAAATCCCCGATACACAGAAGTGTTGACCGTTGACATCGGGATTCGGGGTTTCATATTTCACGGAAGGTGCGTACAAGGTTCGCGAATCCGCGAAACCCGATTTCTCGACAGGGGGAAGGGAGATCGCCGAGAAGTATACTGTGGGTAAAGGAATCCCGAGAGAGTGGAAGAGCTATTGACTCTTCGGGCCATTGAGAAAGAGAAGGTCCTGGTGATAGCGGCCGTGCCATCGAGGGCAGGTTGCATCATAAGACAATTTTCCCCTCTCGTTAACTTCGAGCACTACTCCAAATAATCTAAGAACCAAATCGTCATCGTTTACATCCTTCATAATTTTTATCTTCTTATGATGAAATTTCTTTCCCTCGCAATCGATCCTTGCACAACATTAAAAAAATGTGAAATGGAGTGTTTAAAACATGTTAGTGACTAATGTTAAGAAATTCATTTTTACTAAAAAGTTAAAGAAAAAATTCACATTGATTACCTTTTGATCCACGTAATTCCTCTCTTTGCAACATTTCCATAAAGATTTTACGCTCTTTTGCACTCATATTGTGAGCAATCTTATCAAGTTTCTTCAAGTTTTTGCTCTACATGTGTAGCCAATACACATCATTAATTTAAACCTACAAATAATTCAAATATATTAATTTTTTTAATAAAACTTAAAGAACTTGCCTTATTCTCTTGTTGGGATGAGCTACCACTCCACTAGATGGAATAAGTTGTTTTCGTTGAATTTATGTCGATCATCTATAAAAAAAATCCAGGAATCATCAAATATAAAAATTACGAAATATTTTTTACAAAATAAGATTTCAGTGCATATAATAAATATTATGCACCAACACCTTAAACAGATGTGTACTCACCAGTATATGATTAACTTCTTGTGAAATAAAAAATGTTTTGTCTACAAATTGTTATATTCACGCTGATCTGAATTTATGCAGGAATGCAATAGAATACACAAGTAACCATAAATACAAAGATGCAATGGAAATAACACTTCATTTCATCAATATCAAAGAACTAAAATTTGTTTACAGACATAATGGAAATAAACTAGCTAGGGCTCTGGTAGCTTATCTATGGGAAGAGATGTGGTGGCTACAGGCCTTTGAACTTTGTGTTATAATGAGGCTCGAAGGCATATATATTATTGATAAACAATGGAAAACCCTAAACATCCAAAAACCTAACCGTAGGAGATGAAATGCTAGAATATGGGCCCTGTCGGGGTAAATTGGTACATCAATTTCCCGGGGTCGTAACTTTGGCATACTATCTCCGTTTGACACACATGATACATCATTAGAAAGATCTATCTGAGGACTACAATTCTTAATAGAAAATATCAAGTTCATACTAGAGTTATATTTGCTATATGTTTGATGCCCAAAAAACATTGTTTAGGGCCTCAAAATGACTCCGGAAGTTCAAGACCCGAAAAACTGCCAAAAATAGTAAATTGTGCTACAATTAAGGAAACTGAAAAATTGAAAGAAACAATGGTGGGGGTCCAAGTGGAATAGGTGGATGGCCACCAATATCCACATGGATCATTCCTCTCCCCTTAGGAAGCAATGGTCTCCATTGCGCTGAGTTCCTCCATGAGATGAGTAAACTTTTGCTAAACTTGGTCCCTGGTGAGCCACTTGCCCTGGTGAAGGAGTTGTCCTGCTTTGACAACTTGATATAGCTGGATCCTCTGCTAGCAGGTGTTCTTAATATGTGTGTCCATAATTCGATCAGTTGTGTCTTGTTCCATGCAGTTTGGGTTTAACTATGTTGGTGTGAGTTGTTCTGCCATGTCGGATGTGTCGAGTAGAGGTGGAAAGTAGGGCCTAAGGAAATCCACATTGAACACTCGGTGCAGACCAAGGAATGGTGGAATACTGAGCTAGAGGGCATTGTCCCCTACAACCTTGGTGATGGTGTATGGCCCATATCAGAGCGGGTGAAGCTTGCGGTGGGGTCCAACGAGGCGCTCCTTCTACAAATGTAGCCACACTGTGTCGCCCACCAGAAAGTTGTGTTGCACCCGATGCTGATCATGACGCTACTTGTACTAAGCATTGGATCTGTCCAATATGTCATGAACCTGTTGGAGAATGTGCTAAAGGCACTCAATGAAGCTGTTTGCCTTGGCAACTTCAGACTCGACATGAGCCGAATCAACCTGAGTAGCTGCAAATGACATGGCTACATCAATGGGACATAGTGATTGGAATTCCAAGCCCACCTGAAAGGAGCTGTGGTCGGTTGAGCCGTGGAGGGACCGATTATAGCTATGTTGTACATAAGGGAGACTCTCTTCCCATGTGCATGGATGCTTTGAGTTGTACATGTGCAAAATGTGTACGATCATCCCATCGACGACCTCTGTCTGGCCATCAGTTTGGGGATGGAAAGCTGTGGACTTGGTGTCCAACATTGACCAGAGGCTGGACCAAAATGTACGGAGGAACCTGCTGTCCCGATCTGAGATGATAGACTGTGGGATCCCAAAGTGTACCCACACTCGTTCAAAGAAGAGTTCAACAGTGGCATCTGCTGTGATATTCTTCTTACAGGCCACCATAATGGCCATCTTCAAGAATCTGTCGATGACCACGAAAACACAGTCATTGCCATGCTTAGTATAAGGAAGGCCCTCCATGTAATCCATGGAGATGGATTCCCAAGGTTGACTATGGGTAGGCATCGAAGTATATAGGCCTTGCTTCTTGATGGTTAGTTTGGAAATGGCACAGGTAATGCATGATATGATGTACTTCCCGACATCATGTTGAAGGTTTGGCCAATAGAAATACTTCTGTTGTACTGCCACTGTTTTCTTGACCTCAAAATGCCCAATGACTCGACTGTAGTGCGCTTCCCAAATCATCTTGGCATGCTCGCTTGAAGGAACACAAAGGTGTCCCAAGTGACATGGTAGCACATCTTGGAGGTGAAAATTTGGAACTCGATTACCCTCCAAGAACGTCTTGTATGTGTGGCCGAATTCTGGATCACTCTTATAGAGAAGTGACCAATCATATGTATCATGCCCACAAGAGTTGAGCACGGTGGTTGTCGCCACAATCAGTGGTCGGCTGAGGCAGTCTGCAACATTATTGGTGTTGCCCTTCTTGTACTTGATGTTCAAATGAAACTGTTGCAAATATGTGGACCACTTTTGATGGTGATCATTTTGCAACTTCCCTTGTGTCTGTATGAACTACAAGGGTTGGTGGTCTGTGTGGATGATTGTTTCCTTCCCCAAAATGTAACGGTTCCATTGTCAACAAGCCTACACAATGGAATACATCTCTTTGTCATAAGTGGGATACTTTCGGACTGTGTCAGACAATGTCTCACTATGATATGCCACTGGATGCCCCTGTTGAGTAAGAACTGCCCCAATAGCATAGTCAGAGGCATCTGTCTTGATCTCAAATGGTTGTTTCAAGTCTAGTAATGTGAGCACTGGGGCACAACAGAGGTGACATTTCAATTCTACGAACGCATTCTATTGAGATTCCAACCAAAATAAATTTTCTTTCGCTCCTCCCTTGGTGACTTGACTCAAGGGCCGAGTGATATGAGAGAATCCCAACACGAACCTGCGGTAGAAATTAACAAGACCCAGAAAGATGCGAATCCCTGTTAGAGTGGTTGGGGCTGGCCAATCCCGAATGAATTGGGTATTGGTTGGATCCACATGCACCCTACACTCATCAATAATGTATCCCAGATACTGAACCTGGGTCATGCCAAAAGTGTACTTCTCCAAATTGGCACACAACTTGTGTCTCTGCAGTGTTTGGAGGACCTGTCAGATGTGGTGGAGGTGCTCTTCCCAAGTCTGAATGAAGTTCAGGATGTCATCCAAGTACACTACTACAAATGAGTTGGTGAATGGTCATAAGATGTCGTCCATCAACCTCATGAAGGTTGTATGAGAATTCGTCAACCCAAAAGGCATGACCAACCATTTGAAAAGGCCCTCCTTGGCTTTGAAGGCAGTTTTCCATGCATCAAACGGTTCAATTGGTACCTGGTGATACCTGAACTTCAAGTCGATCTTGCTGAAATATTTCACCCCTTTAAGTTGGTCTAGAAGGTCATCAATCTGTGGGATCGGGTACCTATTCCAAACAATGATCTTGTTTAGCGCTCGATAGTCAATACATAGTCTCCAAGTCCCATCCTTCTTCTGCACCAACACGATCGATCTCCCACGAGGCGATGAACTTGGCTGGATGTGACCTTTCTGTAGCAGCTCCTGAATCTACCTCTTAAGTTCATCATTCTCCAGAATAGAGAGCCGATAGATCTGTCCATTGGGCAGCGTTGCACCTGGGGCTAGATCGATGGGGTGCTTGACCTGACAGTGCAGAGGCACCCCTGCGAGTGAGGTAAAGATGTCCTGGTACTCCTCCATGACCTTGTCCACTTGTTGTTGTCATGCGTAGGAGCCTTGTCTGGAGGTCATGGCCACAATCTTCTTCTTGCCCCGAGGGCAGATCATCAGGAAAACAAATTTCTCGGTTTTGGAAATGAGCTTATTTCATTGTTTTGCAGTAACCAAAGAGATGGCGACAAGCGGTGGTACCTCTGGTATCCTGTACAACTTATTTCCGAAAGTAACAATAACAACGCGAGGCCGAGACTCATACACAACATGTCGCTTCCACAAGTATGGTTGGCATAATAATACATCACAAACATCAAGAGGACCAATGTTACATAATACCTTATCGGTGAAGGGCTTGATGATGTAGGGAAGGCGACACTACTGGCTGACGCAGAGATCCTATCCTTGGTGAATCCACCCAATGGTGTACCACTGTGGGTGTGTTGTGGTTGGCATGCCCAACCGCTTCGTGACATCTACTGAAATGAGGTTCTTTTGGCTTCCACTGTCGATAATGAACTGTAGTGGAGAACCCTTTACCTACATTTGGGAGTGGAAGAGACGCTCCTCCTCCTCTGGATCTTTTGGTTCTTCCTTTTGGATCTCCGTGGTGGCAATGATGGTGTTGGGCTCTACATCGATAATCTGCTTCCGTCTGTCATTCCTCTTCTTGGTTTCTGATTCTATGTCGGAGCATGCATCTGATTCAAAAGCCTTCATCTCGGCCCCCAGTGACTGCTTGGCCCGACACTCACTTGTGTTGTGAGTGGAGCTCTTATGGAACTCACACCACTTTCCCGTGTCCTTCTTCGGCTTCGCGGTGTTGTTCTTTGCTTACCGCTTTGGCAGGTTGTCTTGAGCCATGATGCCTTGGCTTTGTCCTTTGTTTTGTGGTTTGGCGACACCTTTCGCTTGCTTTTGATTCCCAGATCCAAAGTCTCGCTTCTTCTGTTTGAATTTATGCTCAATCTTGGCAGCATAACGATATGCCATACCAAACGAGGAGTGTCGAGGAACTCCATTCCTCCTGAATGTATATGTGCAGAAAACTGTGGTACTTCAACACCAAATATTTCTCTGAATCTTTGATACCCAACTTTGTGTGCATGGTATGGAATAGATTCATCAGCTCATGCACATCTTGATCCCTTTGCTGCTGCAGTGTAGTCCATTGTATGTACTTGTCCTCATATCTCTCCACGAGATAATATTGTTCCTTGATGGTGTCTCAGAAAGAATTTGAAGTGGGTATGGCCAAGAACAGAGAGGGTTCCTCCTCGTCCTTTTTCTCATAGTAGGTTTCCCACCAGTCCCTGACACGGGGGGTGGCTTTGAGCAGTGAAAAAACAATCTTCTTCCGGTCGGAAAAGTCATGAACCGAGAAATATTATTTTAATAGATTCAACCATCTATCTACGACGCCTGCATCTATTTGGCCATTAAATATGGGAATGCCAAAGTTTACTTGTACCTTGAAAGGGGTTGCACCTCCAGAGTGGCTGTTGGATGCAGATGCGCCGCCAGTGGGTAGTTGTTGAAGGATCTGGGCGAAATTATCCATCATCATGTTCCTTTGTTTTTCAAGGGCCTCCTCGAGCAATATTTTGATAGGATCTCTTGCTCCCTCGTCTTTCTTTTCATCCCCCATGGGCGGCCGTCGGGGTTTGTGAGGCTGATCTTGCAAAGGTTCAACCGGATCGAGCCCTAACTCCTTATACCCCGACCTCATTGGGGACATGCAAAGAAGGATCGAGAAAGAGCAGTCTGCTCTAATACCACTAATCTGAATTTATGCAGGAATGCAACAGAATACACAAATAACCGTAAATACAAAGATACAATGGAAATGACACTTCATTTCATTAATATCAAAGAACTGAAATTTGTTTACAGACATAATGGAAATAAACTAGCTAGGGTGCTGGTAGCTTATCTCTGAGAAGAGATGTGGCGACTACATGCCTATGAACTATGTGTTACAATGAGGCTCGAAGGCCTATATATTATTGAGAAACAATGGAAAACCCTAAACATCCAAAAACCTAACCCTAGGAGATGAAATGCCAGAATATGGGCCTCGTTGGGGTAAATTGGTACATCAATTTCCCGGGGTCGTAACTTTGGCATACTATCTTTGTTTGATGCAAATGATACATCGTTAGAAAGATCTATCCGAGGAATACAACTGTTGACAACGAATATCAAGTCCAGAACAGATTCATATTCGCCAGACTACAACTGCTGACAGTGAATATCAAGTCCGAAACGAATTCATATTCGTCAATTGTTTGATGCCCAAAAAACATCGTTTAGGGCCTCAAAACGACTCTGGAAGTTCAAGACCCGAAAAACTGCCAAAAATAGTAAATTGTGCTACAATTAAGGAAATTGAAAAACTGAAAGAAACATTGGTGGGGGTCCAAGTGGAATAGGCGGGTGGCCACCAATATCCACCTGGATGACACGCGATGCTCCGTAAAGTAATAGAAGCACCAATGCCTCATTATTGTTTATTGTGCATCGTTGAACCCGTGAACAAAGTTAAAACATAACACTTTCGGAATTAAAAACAATGTTATTATCATTTTAAACTTGATGTTGTTGTTGACAGTATAATGCGTATCGATGGGCTATTCCTATATAGTGCACATTGCTAACCACAAAAGTGTTTTTTTTTTAACTGACAACAACATGGTTTGGGATCCAATGCAATGTGATACCATTGCAACAAGTATCAAACGCCCCATATACAAGTAAAGAAACCCTATACAAATATATTGCTTAAAAAAATCTTGTTGTGAAATATGAAGAGTAAAACCAAGATAAACGACAATAAAACTAGGGCTTCCGATACCAAAGGTAACTATGAAACCCTTTTATTTTTTTGAGAATGCACTCAAAGTTGTTGTAATCAAATACATGAAAGATTGAGATGATCAATAGAATGAAATCACATACCTGAAATTTCTCCTTTGTAGATTTGTATGTGACCTATGGTGATCCCTTGCAAATTTGGCTCTTCAAAAAAATCTACCCACTCCAAAGTCTTTGCTGGTAAATCTCACTTGCACAAATATTCCCTCTAAAGTTTGGCAAAAGAATGAAATAATGATTATAGTTTTCATTTATAAACACACACATTTAGAAAATGCGATTTCCACTCATTTTTTCGTCGTATATTTTGACACATTGATGATCAAACATGCATGCTATTTTTTTTTGTAACTTACTTTTCGAGTGCGCTATATAGTTTATAGCGCACCAGTGCACTATAAACTATGTAGGGCACTGGAAAAGTAAGTTACAAAAAAAACGCACTGACAAATGATTTAATTGAAAAAATACAAATACAAACCTATGCAATTAAAATTTTGTAGATGTTTTGCTTTGTGGATGAAAAAATGGGGGTTAATATTTTGTGCCTCACATAATTTAGTGGACGGATTCGATCCTCTACCACTCCCTCAGTGCTTTGGATCACATCTCCTCCTCCATGGACTGCTTGACTATCTCCAAGATAATGTACTCATCATTCATGTAGCCATAATAATTGGCATCAATTTGCTTGTAAATCTCATACATAGACCTCCCATTCTTTCCCTTGGGGACATTATCGAATAGATCTTTGATGCTATGTGGATGATCTTTTGATCACCGCCAACTAAGTTTCAACAATTTCCTTAGTCAAGGGCATTCTTCATGACAGGTTTTCGATGATAGACATGGGTCCACTCCATTTCTTTCTTGGTCTTGAGATCAACCATGATAAATCAAGCTATCTCATGCTAAGTATGCTCAGGATCTCTTGGAGATATTCCACATGACATATTGCAAGTCTGCACCTACACCTTTATTATCTGGGGTTATACTTGAGGATGGTCGGGATACACTAGTGGTGGACAACACCTTGTATCGAAAGCTTGTGTGGAGTATTTTGTATCTTGCCGACACCCGATCAGATCTATCATATGCAGTAGGGGTAGTCTCTAGGTACATGTAGGAGCCACATGAGTTACACTGGAAGGATACCCAACACATCCTTAGATATGTTCAAGGAACCATCAGTTATGGGATCCACTATACTAAAGGTTGCAAGTTGGATCTCATAGGATTCACTAATTCTAACTAGGTTGGCGATGACACTGATCACAAGTCCACATCCGGATACACTGTCAGTTTCGGCTTATGGCCTATATGTTGGTCGAGCAAGAAACAATCTACTATTGTTGTATCTTTAGCCGAGGTTGAGTACAAAGGAGCAGTTAACATTACCATCCAAACATTGTGGCTAAAAAAATTCCTTATAGAGTTGGATGTCAAGTTTCACAAATCAATTGTCATTTGGTATGACAAGCAGAGTACTCTCAAGTTTTGCATAGACCCAGTGTAGTGGCAACAAACAAATCATATCGAGATCTATATGCACTATATCAGAGATACATTCCATGAGAGGATCATTGACCTGTAGTTCTGTCCTTCCTCTGAACAGACTGTTGACATCTTCACTAAGAATTTCACTCAGCAAAAGTTTCACTCTCTAGGTGATCGTCTTGGAGTGAAGGACACAATTGCATAACAACTATCTTTCTCGTCTTTTGATACATTGTATTTTGAGGGGATTTTTTTTTCCCATGAGGTTTTCCCTCTTTCCTCACTTTATTTCATTGCTCAGTAGTTGCATTGTTCATGGGTACCTAACATGGACTTTGTTTCTGGGACCCATTCATTATGTATACTCCCTAGTAGTGTTCAGGGGACGGTGTTGGAGATATTGCACACACCTAGGATTTTATTTTTATTTTCTTTTCCTAAGTTTATTTATATATGTTGAGGGTCTCTTATTTTGAGATATTTTAATGATCTAGAGAAGATTTTTATTCTTTGATTCTGCTAGACTGTTACCTTCCGAATAATAGTTGGCAGAATATCGGATTCTAATACCCTTCTCTAAAGCAAATTCAGTTAACTTTATTGAAGAAAAATAAGAAACATTATCAAATACCAGAGTGTTAGGAACGCCAAACCTTGTGATAATGAACTGTTTAATAAAAGATATCACCTAATCTTGATTGACAGTTGTTAAGGGAATGGCCTTTGTCCACATGGTGAAATAGTTCATAGCTGTCAAGATGTATTTGTGAAGTCGTGATGAGTTTGGAGTTATTTCTCCAATGATGTCTAATTTCCACTGCTCAAATGGTTCGTTAGTCGTTATGGGTTGCAATGGGAGTGCAGGTTTCTTTTCTCTTCCAGTAACAATTTGGAAAACTTTTCATTTTCTAACATATGCATGGGTGTCCTTAAACAAAGTTGGCCAATAATATCTCTCTCATAATATTTTATGGGTTGTTGTATCTCCACTGAAATTTCCTCCTGCAAGACCATCATGCAAATCATATAATACTTTATCAGGATCAGATTTTTCTAAACATCTAAGCAAAACAAAATCATAATTATGTCTAAATAATACTCCATCAATTAATTGATAATGTGTAGATTTTAACCGCAAGGCCCTTTTCTTTTTGAGCACATAATGGAGAGGAGAAAAACCATGAGTGAGGAAATTTTTTAGATCTTTATACCATGAATCAAAAAAGTTAGAAGTAAGTTAAATTTCGTTGTTTTGTATTTATGACTCATTTTCCTCTTAGGTTTATTTTCAGATTTTAAATCCATTGATTAGGTAGCTAATATGCAGAGGCCTAAACCTCATATTATTTTGGAAGGTTTAATTTTCAAATCATATTCTTTTAGGGTAGTCATTGAATTTTCTCTTTTGTCACAAAGGTCTTTCTGCACAAGCAAATTTCTAACTTAAGGGAAAGGAACAATCACTTTAGTGTGTGATTTTAAGAGAAATGACCTAAAGTGTTTGACAACCCTGCATATTGTGTAAGCTTGTTTCTCTACTTTTGAACAGTTCAATTTTGCGCTCTGAAAACCTGTACTCATAAAAGAAATAGGTATTTCGGTATCTTGATAATTTTTTTGAGTAAGGACAACAACAAAAGAAAGATTTGAAGCAAAAGTATATAGAGTGAAATCCTTGTTAAAGTTGAGAGATAATAAAGCTAGGGATTGCACAATTGCTTATTTTATTTCTTTAAACGTGTCTCTTTCAATGTTATTCCTTTTGAAAACAACATCTTTTTTAATCATGCTCTGTAATGGTCTTACTGTTTCTACAAAACTAGGTACAAACTGTCTGACAAAATTGATTTTCCCTAAGAAAGATTGTATTGTTTTTTTATTATGAGGAAAAGGAATTTCTAAAATTGATTTAATTCTTTTGGGTTCAATCGTAATTCCTTATTTAGAAACAATAAATCCCAACAGTTTACACATTGTTTGAGCAAAGATGGTTTTCTTAGGATTAAGAGAGATGTCGTATTTTCTACAATGATTAAAAATTTGTTTAAGATGGTGCACATGATCAAATCTATTGTCAGAGAAAACAATGATATCATCTAAATATATTACCACTGATTTATTCACTAACCCTCTAAAGGCAATGTCCATGGCACGTTGAAATGTGGCCCAAACATTAATTAATCCAAATGGCATTTTTTTGAGTGCTTATGAACCCCATTTTTTCCTAAAGGTTTTTTTTAATTGATCATTTTTAGAAACTAAGACTTGGTTATAATGAGATAATCTGTCAAGAAAAAACATCATTTCAGATACTGCCACTGATTGTAAAATTTGTTCCATTGGGGGTAAAGGAAAATTATATTTTTTAGATGCCTTATTCAGGTTCCTAAATTCAATACAAATCTCGATATATCCATTTTTCTTCCTAACTGGGACCATGTTAGACACCCATTGAGAGTGTCTGACAGGGAAAATTGTTCTTGCTTGAAGCAATTTTTTTTTTTTTTTTTTATTAATTTGAAGTTCTAAGTTAGGGTGATTTTTCCTCAATTTTTGTTGGACTGGTTTGGCATCAGAATTCTGTGGAATGACATGTTGAATAACTGAAGTATCGTAAGTTTTGAGATCATTGTAAGTCCATGCAAAAATATCTTTGTATTTTTTGAAAAGATTAATAAACAAATATCTTTATGAGGGAGTGCATCCTAAGCCTAGATTAATAGTTTTAGGATTTTTTTCAGTTCCCAAATTAATGATTTCAAACGTCATTGAAGAACTGTGTGTTTTACATTTAGTTGGTGTTTTAAACCTATCATGAAGGTCATAAAAATCCTCAAGTTTAATTATTGATTTTGGAACAATGTTTTTTGGCTTAACCTTAACATCTATTGGACGGGAATTGATTTCCGAATCATGTTAATCCTCATCAATGATTAGATCTTTATATGTATATTCTTCTGTAAGAAAATTTATTATTTGATCGTCATCATTAAAAACTATCCAATTGGTTATGTTATCAGGCACACATGGTCTAAATAATAGTTCAATTGAAAATCTATCGTGGGAAAATTCTTTAGATGGGATCAATTTTGAGGCTACATTAGCAAGAAGGCGTGCATTTGAATTCAAGGCCTTGGTTTCAGATTTTATTTCAAAAGCCGTAAACTGTGGCAACAAATCTAGACTAAGTTGTTGGTGATTCTTTAAATGATTTGAAACACATTGGATAGTATTTTGTACATGTTTGACGATTATTTCTGAATCACCAAAAACCTTTAAAAATTTCACATTCAAATCTTTAACCTTTTTCAAACCTTGGATTAATGCTTCATATTCGGTCACATTGTTTGTGCATTTAAATTCTATCCTAAAAGCTACCATGGTTCTGTTACCTTTGGGATCTTGCAAAATGCATCCTGCTCCAGCACCTTCATTAGATTTTCAACCATCGAAAAAAAAAGTCCAAAAATTAGTATTATTATTCTTATTGGATTCTAAACTATCAAAAGAAAAATCTACACATCTCGAAAAAACGGTTTGGGAAAATTTTACAACCTCTGATTGTACAAATGAAACATTGAATAGTGAAATTTCTGCAACAAAATTCCCCAAATATGAGTCAATGCAATAGTTTCCCAAAATGGAATCAGAAAACATTACTAGTTCATTTTCACCATCGATATCTGTTACATTGAATTTCATATGACTTTCTTGGTCGACTCTTATTTGATTAGGTTTACCATTGTATGGTAACCATAGATGTGACCAGTCTGCAACAAAATATCCATGAAGTTTTTCTTACCAGTCCCTGCTTAGAAGCAAACCATATGCTCCAGGAATGTCAACCACAATGATGTCTATATTTTGGTGAACCTTAGGGTTAGAACATAATCTGATAAAAACATCCTTCAATTCACCTAAAACTTTAACTCATGTTCTATCAAGTTGTGCAATTTGTATGGCATATTTATGAGGTTGGGCATTGATTTTGTTGCAAACAAAATATGGCATTATGTTTGATGATGTTCCAAAATATACCAAGCAATTGTGTACGTTCCTATTGAATATTTCATAAGTTAATAGAAAGGATGGTGTGTGTGAGTTGGACTTATCTCCTATCAACATATCATTGGTATTGATTTGTTTATTTTTATTCGAAGAGGTATTAAAAAAAACATTTTCTTTGTCTTTACTTGAAGCCGTGGTCGTTTGTTTTTCAACATTGTTACTTTCTAATGCTTTAAGTAAATTGTTCTTTTATTGTTTTAATTTTTTCAACTTATAGAAAGAAACATTAGCTCTAGTTCTCTTCTTATCTTCCACTATGTCGTAATATAGATGATCACAAACCAATAAAGTTTGGTAATTGTTTTGTCTTGGGGGACAATTTTCTTAGGCATAATGGTAGGAGGTGGTGTTGAAGAGTTGGTAGGAAGACCCTTAATTCTATTTTGGATTGCATTTACTTCCTCACTGGGAATGTCTTCTTCATCATCGAATACCATCTACAATGTCCATGTTACCCCCTTAGTCTAGGGGTAACTAAGGAGATCATGTCTCGAGGCCCACATGTGCCAGAGATGGAGTGTCGAGAGCTAGATTGACTAGCATAGCCTAGAATTTCCATTTTTGAGACTCAAAGCTTGAGGCCTTGAAGTGCCAACACCTCAAGACTTTATCTCTCTATCCTTAGACAAATATTATCATTTATTTCTCCAAGTTATTATTGATGTTATAATTTACTCCATAAGCCCAAAATGCCCTTGTCTACTTTCTCTTGTTGAAGGAATTGATCAAACAAATCTTACACTTTATTCTCTAAAGCATATACTAACTTCTACTAACCCTAGCTTAGCCTGAATCATCGACTAACTTGTTGTTGTTGCAAAACATTTCTACTTCCATACTAATTCATACTAATTTTCTGCACACACTAGCTTGACATCTAGCTAACTCACTGAGAAATTGTTTGTGACAATTGCTAAATAATCTACTCGATAAATGCTAAGTTTTCATTATGATTACACACAATTTTGAGCTATACTTTTCTTGGTTGTTACAAAATATTGATTGATTGTTGTAAACTGATAATTTGCAGCAATTTCATATCATCCAACATATTTTTTGATTGTCTATTGAGGTCTTATTTTCATTTTTGTACTTGGAAATTGCTATATATATATGCTATATTGTTCTTGTTCCAGGTAGGTACACATATACTCTTCTTTGCCTCAATTCCTCAGACATAGACATTCTTGACTTAGGTGACCAGTGAGAGGGGGGGTATTTCTTAACCATATCCTTAGCTTACCCAACCCTTTAGGCCACCGGGTATGCTTCCCTTAGGTTGAACCTTCATCCATCCCTAAAAGTGGGGATTTCTCACCAAGGTGATAGTGGTGGGATATCCTGTTGTTATGCCAATTTCACCTACTTGTCTTGGATTTTGGACAAGTACAAATTATGTGATAACATTTTTGTTGCCATTACTTGGGAGGATTGTGTCAATTTTCCTCAATGGAAAATCTTTGGTGAGATTTTCTCGAAGCCCTTATCTTACAAAGCTTAGCTGGCGACTCCGCTGAGGGTGATTCCCTCTTTTCCTTTGATAATCCTTAAGGGGTTACCTGACAACTCCAAGACTCTTAGGGAGGTACACTAACCCTCCCAAGACCTACAAGATAAGGCTCCCTCGTAACTCTCCAGTAGTAAAATAATTGTTTGGTAGAAGCCTTCCTTTGAATACAATGGATCATACTCAAACTTCAACCCAGACTTAGACCCAGAACCAAGGTAAAAAGCAATGGGAATCTAAGATCTTCAATCCATTAGATATGTCAGCAATCCTGAGATACCCTCGACAAATGCTTTCAAAGTACAAAAAGTGGTTTCCTAGATTCATCGGCAAGGATGTGACTAATGCAGATGACCATATGAATAAGTTTTTGGATTTCTTTCAAGTCAATCCCATGAGTGATGATGCCGAAAAATTAGTGATGAAAATCTTCTCCATCATTCTTCAGGATGCTTACAGAAGATGGTATGATAGTCTCCTTGATGCTAGCATCAAAACCATGGACCAACTAGAAGAAGTATTTCTTAAAAGATGGAGTGCTAATGAAGATCCTAACATGCTATTAGCACGACTCAATGACATCAAGAAATCAAAGAATGAGATTGTCGGGGAGTTTAATGACAAGTTTGAAAGGTTGCTCGAACAAATACCTAAGAACTATCACCCTAGAGGAGATTACCTTGTTTTCCTTTATGCCAGGGCATTTGCAGGGCAGATTGATTTCATGCTTAAGAAAAAGAGTCCAAAGACCATTCAAGAAGCCTAGGAAATGGCTATAAGAATCGAGGCTAATCTCTCTTCATCCAAGATCAAACTGTTCCATGCTCCAAGAGCCAAGGTTGACATTAAACCTAAAGCAATCCGCAGTGTTGAGACTACCCAAGAGATCAATTTTACCTTGTCAAAGCTTCCAGAAACCATAGAAGATATGGCAAGAAACCAGACTTTGATGATGAATAGGATTGACAATTTAGAGAATGCACAAAAACAAGCTCTTAGACCTCCCTTCAAGGGGTAGCCCAAAGGCCCAGTCAAATGTACAAGCCTCGAAATGAACAAAGGGTCCCTAGTACCCTCACCCCTTCAAAGTTTGTGGATGAAGCACCTTGGCATTTTCAGTGTAAGGAGGACCATTGGGAGCACAAGTGTCCAATGCATAATGGAGACCCCGACCTAGTAAAAATAATGAGTCATACCTTCACGAAAGAACCACATGTGTTCCTCAATATCACACTCAAAGAACATGAGGAAGGCATGAAAGAGGCAGCTATAAGGGATACAATGGAAGTTATAAATAATATAGATAGTGAGTCCAAGGAGAAGCTAAAAAAGCAAGAGTTACAAGTCTATACGAGACAAAATAAAGTGCCTCAAGATCCTCCTACTGACCCTAATCCCTCTCAACAAAAACTTCCACCAATGAGTCAATTTCTACCCAATCCTACTTTTCCAAAAGCCAACAATATTGACTTGAAATTTGAATTAGAAAATGCTTTGGCGAAGATGAGTGTGACAATACCTTTGAAGGAGATCATTAAAGTTCTCTCTACGAAGTATACATTTGAAATATTCTTTAAGGTACAAGATGAACCAATAGATCCCCCCACAATGCTGCAAACAAACCATTTCAAGGTACAATATGATGGTCATCCACCATTTTTTATGTCACTATAGATAAATGATAAATGTATGAATAACTGCATGCTTGATTCAGGAGCAGGTGCCAATATGATGCCCTTGAAGGTAATGGAACAACTAGATGTGAATCCCACACTACCCTATAGGAACATGCATGGACTTGAATCAAGATCCATTCCTACTCATGGCTTAGTGGAAAATGTGAAGGCCCACCTTGCCCGATATCCTGAAAGGGTCATCCCAATGGACATTGTGGTGGTAGATGTCCTTGATTTATGGGGGATGATTTTGTCTAGAAAATTTGTTGCAATGTTGGGTGGCACTTTAGAGATGGATTTGACCAATATCAACGTGCCATTGAAGGGTGGAAATTTTTCTCACTTACCTAGCATGCCCATTGCCAAGACACATCTAGAATAAATTAACACCGATACTAGAACCAATCTGGTACATGAAACCATCAAAGAATCTATTCCAACTTTTTCTCCAAGTGATTTACCTTTCTCTAAGGAATAAGATTTTGATGCTATACAATGGCCAAAGAAGGAAGAGTATCAACAATTTCTAGATAGATATAAGGACAATAAAGTTGGTTATATCAAAGTGCTAAAGAAAGAAGATGAAAATATATTGATTAGACCAAACAAAGAGGAATTCCTCACCACAGAATCCCAATCCCTCCCTTAAAGAAATACACGAGGGTAATACAAGAAATAGTTGATTCCAAAGGAGGGGATTATAAACAAGGAGATTTGGTTTTAGAGTGGGATAGGAAAATGAGCCAGCCCAATAATCATAAGGGTTCTTAGAAGTTTTGGCTGGGACCATTTCAAATTAGAGGGAAGTTTGCTAATAACTCTTACTACTTGAACACAATTGCAAGGAAGGAGGTGTCCATTATCAGTTAATGGCCATCTCATCAAACCCCATCATGGGGGAGAGACTTGATATCTTCACCTCTTAGAGTAGGGTAGGTAGGTAGGTAGGAATTTGCATTTTGCATATTCATTGTATATATGTTGCATACTACATATCATGGTAGTATAGTTTGGATTTAGCTTATATTAATTTGCATACATACACATGATTTACATGTTCCTTTATTTACACATTGCATCAATGTTATATCATACTTATATGCTTTCATTAACATGTTAGAATAAGATTTTATTATTAGTATTTACTCATGGATTTTGATCATAAGGACAAGGGGTGATAGCGCCACCCTAGGTACTCTAACAATTTTTCTTGAGTGTGTAGGCACAGGTCATACCAGAGATGTTGAGGTTCTCATGCGCTTTATGGTGAGCACATGTCCCTGAGTAGGAGCATGATGTTACCCCCTCAGTCTAGGGGTAACTAAGGAGATCATATCTCAAGGACCACATGTAGCAGACAGGGAGTGCTAGGAGCCATATTGACTAGCATAGCCCTACAAGGCCCCTGTTATTCATTGATGCACCATCATACATCACCAACAACAGAGCATCATTCGTCACACCGGCTAGCCCCAGAGGACAACAAGTCTTGCTTCATGACGTAATAAGTCTAGTATCATGGTAAGAGTCACCCTAATAATTGAAGCATTTGAATATGTTACAAATAATTCTTTCTTTATTACAAAACACTTGCTTGGAAATTATACTCTTTGCCTTATTTAACTTTGGTGGGTGTCATTCCATCCTAGTAAGTTGGTCACCCTTGGGAATAGGATGCTACTGGGGGGTTCCTTGAAGAGTCATCGTACCATTCCCAATCATACTTATCACTTTCCATACTTCTTCCATTTCATCTCCTCATCTTTTGGGATTTTTGGGTGCACTGACCCAAGAAGGGATTGTACCTCATTTCATGGGAAGAATGAGCTGAAGGCCCAGAGGGAAATGTAGTTGGAAAAAGATAAAATCCAATAATAAACCTTCCATATGTTTTCCCAATAGGTCTTGAAAACAATGAAGTGTTTCTCCTAAATAATTTAAAGACCTGCAAAAGCAAACTCACATTATATAGATGTCCCACTTGTCGAGGAGGTGAATTTATGCAGTGTCCCTTTCTTTCCATTCATATGGCAATAGGTGTACCTAAGCTTCAAGTGACGTTGTGGTACTCTTTTCTTTCCATGCCTTATAGTACCCAATTTTTTTGGACTTTAATTAATTAAGGACAATAAATGGGCTTGGAAAAATGTTGCATCACAGACAAAGGGAAACACACCCTCTACAAAGGCACCCATAAATGAGACAATACAAACCCTTGTATGTCATAAACCCCATGCCCAAAAGTCTTAACCCACTCCACCTCATACTCACACATGGCTTAGATAGGTTTCCCTTGGGAAACACCTTTGACTTGAGGATTGATTGACCCAATAGGATGCCTCGACACCCCTCCCACACCTAAATTTGACAAATTGTATAAGGTCTTTGAGTATTTGTTTAGTTTGAAAAGGGGGGTTTGATGCACATGTTCGGGTGGTTTAATTATTAGATGTGGCTTACTTGGCATGATTATTGTGACTTATGGACCCTTGGAGGGTGTACCTATTTGTCTTTGTAGGACCTTGCCTGATGGACAAGTATTCATGAAGAGATGACTTGTTCAAACCTTCATGGGGCTTTGGAGCCCAAGGATGGATGCAGAGACCCCAGGTCTAGGGCAGGTTTGTGATCACCAGTTGCACCTTGAAGGAAGAGGAAGTTGCCTTTGGAGGCACTCTGGAAGAACTTCTCCCAAATGGACTTTATGCCTTTGGAGGCTTGGACGTCACCCTACTAGTCCATGACATCACTAGGGCTTAATGCCTTGATGGATGAAGTCTTGACGTTGACACCTGATACGTATGGGCAAGATCCATGGCCTTTGAAGGTCAAACGTTGCACCATTTCCAGCCTAACGTCCCACTTGGGGGCTCAACGTCACCCTAGAAGGGCATGACATCACCTTTAGGGTTTTATTTTGTGCCAAATGAATTAAATTTTGCAAAATTGAGTTATAAGGGAAAATTATTGAGGCCGGCCCTAGTTATATTTTGTATTGGCATTTTATGAGAAAGGTGATAAAAATACATCTTCCCATTTTCATTTTTTGACATAAATCTTTGTTGACGCTTGAATCCGTTAGGACCGAAATGACAGCCTCACGAGGATACAAATTCTCCTGCGTTTTTATAGAGGTGGTACTCCTCTATTCGAGATTTTTTTAAAATGTGGGATTTTCATAGAAGTCTATCGAAGGAAAGTAAAAAAATATATAAAAGAAAAACAAAAAATGTTTTTTTTATTATTATTTTCTTTTAAAAGAAAGTTTCCGAGAATGGACTAGGAAACACATACATTCATACATTTAACGCAAATAAACATAATTTCCTCACATCCATCATAGTAGGGATAAAGTTTTATGATCACTTAAAAAATTAAAAGAAAATGATCTGCATGCATAAGAGAAATTTGACAGAGTGATACATGGGCATCTCAAATGAAGATAACGATAGATCAACCTCAAATACTTTATATTCAAAAAAACTGGGTTACAAAGTACAATCGAGATTGTTCCCAAAATAACTCTCTTGGAATTTCTAAAAAATATATAGTTCAATACATATTCTTTGAAATTTAAATGTGTTTGTCATAATGACTGGGATTGGGGCTCCTGTGGACCATAAAGAAAATATGTATAAGAATGAACTTCATACAAAGAAGAAAGTGGGCGGTGAAAGACAACAAGACCTGGTAAGAAGAAAAAAGAAATTATCAGTCTTCGGTTAAACCTTTCTATTTAAAGAGGTGGAGTTACTGGATGAAGAGCTTGATAAAGATAGAAAGATGTGATCAATATGAACTTACTATAATGGTATCTCCTATTTGTCACTTGCTCGTTGCTGTCCTTTTATGGCATTTATCAATGGTTACATGAATCGTCTCAACCGTCCTTTTCCCTTCATTGGTAAGTTTTTCGACAACCTTTTTAAACCACTCCTCGATGTAGCTTCTCATTGGCGCCACTTTGATTTCATGCTAGATTTTTATATTGAAGAGCTCACCTTCCAAGTCCCTTAGATCAATAGAAATATTCCGCAAAGCTTATTCAATATCTTGATTTTTAATCAAATAGTCACCTAGCCAGTTTTCCACGTCATCTTCACTATACTCAAGAATGCCATAGAATTTTTCAAATGATAATCCTTTAAAGATCTCAACTTGTTCGTCAAATGCTTGCTTGGTTAAGAACAACGAGTTGAGTATCAATTTGGGGTATTGGACCTCATTGGTGCTCCCATCTAGGTCTATCTCAATCAGCTTTTTGAATAATTCTTCTCTTCTGGTTATGGCCTGGCTGCATTCTTGGACAATAATATTCAGGTTCTTAACCTTTTCCTTATAGCATGCATTGAGTTGTTTTATCTAGTTCGGAGAAGGGAGATCCTCTCTTATTCTCAACTCTATCATATTGGTAACTTTAAAACCAAAGGGTACAACCACATCGAGGTAAAAACCTTCCTCATTTTTCAAATCTACTTGTAAATATTCATGAAAAGTGTGTGCTCTCGTTCCAAAAGAGACCATGCTCTTTGGTATCTCCCAAGCCTCTATAATTAATTCCATTCTTTTCTTGATATTCTTCTCTACATATCCCTGGGATGATGTGAGAAGGCTTGTTGATCCTTTTAATTTTGCTGTAGGTGTGGTAGGCCCAATCATTGCTAAAGGACTAGCAAGTACTGGAAGAGGCGTTAAAGTTTCCTCCAATTCTTTGATTCGTTCCTCTAACCTGACATTCTCTGCTTCAAGGCCTCTAATAGAATTATCTAGAGCATCTCCAATCACTCAGTGAATTTGGGAAATTTTGGAAGGCCGCATGTTCTGTAGGTTAATCTTTGAACGAGATTTCCCCTTTTTTATTTTTTACATCTTTTTTCTCAATAATCAATTTTTTGGACTCACTGTAAAACAAAATGCTTTGAAATACAAAAGACTCTTCTTCATCAAATGTCTCTCTCTCAATTATTTCCATTTGAGGATTCTGGTGAGCAGTGTTCTCTAGTCGGTCGACATTGGGGAACACTTTTCGATGTCAATTTAGAGTTCTATATCCTCAAGAGAGAGGTCATGGATGTCGCTTTCACCTCGAGGTACCTCCTCTTCTTACACAATGTTTTTTCTTTTCTTCCTCAAGGGAATCTTGTGAGAACTTTCAATTTTTTCTGAAGGAGGGTTCTTATCTACCCCTCCGCCTGAAGATCTGTGGGTTACTTTCTTAATTTGGTGGGTCATTGGAACACTGCTCCGAGATGTTGTACGCTTTGGAGTGACAGTTGGGGATTGGGCACTTTTTTCGCTCGGACCTTTTCCTCTCTGCTTGTACGACTCACTGGTGTTGAGTATCGTTTCCAGGTCACTAGTGTCACGAGCAACAGTTCCCAAGACATTATCTCCATCTTCATTAGAATAGCATTAATGAAAGAATTGCTGAAACCAACAACCAATAGATGTTCTACAAAAATTTCGCTAGGGTTGAACCCTTTTACTCTTTCAACATATTTTAGATTGAGGCTGTGGAAGTGGGCTGAGAATTCATCAATCTTATTCATATTTCTGAATATGAAGTCCCCAACTTTCCAAGGAAGAGGTATGGATTTCTTTTTTCTCTTTTCATGGAAAAAATGCAACTAGTAGTTGTACTGCCTTGCTATTTCAGCAACAAACATTTTGTCAGATATGTGGCATGGAAGGAAGGAAGGAAGGATTTTACTTGTAACAAAAAATCCTTATAATGTTATAATTTTCCATTTGTTCTAGGGTCCCCTTCCTATCCAGGAACTTACTCGCCTAGTCAGACATCTGGGTAGTGTCCTTTAAAAACAACAAGCCTTTAAAAACTAAGACAAAATCATTAAAAACTTCATAAAAATGTTGGGAGGCCTTGTGCCTCCATAATGTTTGATACCAGAAGGTTACTGGGTCAAATTCACAGTTTACCTTCTTACACATAGATAATCTTAGGAACCGATAGCAATGCACTATCGTGAAAACCAAATAAGATGACATAAAGAATTTCTTCTCCTTCTTGTATTGTGACAATTGGGAAGAGATTTCAATGGAAATCAACTTACCCCAACAAATGATGGTATGTTCTTTGACCATAAAATATAAAATGTAAAGAATCATCCGAGAGATGTTGGCTATAGTTTCTTGTCCTGTTATCCTTGTGAAAATCCATGCAATTTCCTGAAAGGGATTTTTAAATGAGCCAGCCTTCAATCTCATGATGTCCTTGGGGATGACCACTGGGTTCTCTAGGAATTTAGGTAAGAGGTCCGATCCATTGTCATGCTTCTTTAATAACTCCTTACAATCTTCACTCTTGAAGGTGAGTGTTGGCTCGGGAAGTCTCAACATCTTACAGAATACCTAAGGTGATAGAGAGACAAGGGAATGGTCCCTCAACTAAATAATCCGTTGGATTGGAATATATCTCTCGACGCACCAGGTGACCAACTCCTTACAATTAAAGACTTCTGGGACACAATGTGCACGCGCATTTTCAGACGTCCAGATTACTTCCTTCTAGGTAGAAGGGGATGAGTAGTAAGAATATGCTCTGGACCATTGAAAACTTTGGTCCTCGCGCCTGAAAATATTCAATGTATCTCCACATAACTGTTGTCTAGTTGCTGCCATAAGTTGACGAGAACGTTTTCTTGCTCTATATTATGTTTAAAATGAACGCTGGAGGGGGATAATATAATCCTCCGTAAATCCTTCTTTAATGCGTTTTAATAGGATATCTTCTCGAGCCTTTCGCTTATTATTGACAATCCTTTCGAACCTGTATGGTAAGTTATTAACATTAAAAGCATGGTAAATGTGCATTGGGAAGGGTGCGAGGGTGGCGGGGACAGACGAGAGAAAAATATGATTTTAGATTTTTGTGAACCTGGGAACTCGAGAGTCCACGACGGTATAAGGTGCAAAATTGGCTAAGTATGGAATGATGTGGTGGTCAGACGGACTCGTCATAGGCGGAATGAGACTTGGAAGTTCAAGGAGTCTCGAGATCAAAATGTAGTTCACTGAATTTTTTTAGTGCAATGTGTATATCATCGAACATGGGAGCATGAGAGTTCGATCCCGCCAACCTAGGAACCCGCGATCATAAAATCGACTAAGTATGGAACAACACGACGATCGGTTGGACTCGTGATGTGAAGTTATAGATGGAGATGAGTAATCGTAAGTCCACTAACATGAGAACCCATCGTCTGAAAAATGTGACTAAGTGTAGAACTAGAAAGGGATAGTAGGAGGGAAAAAAGAAAAGGGAAAAACGAGTAAGTATAGAAGAGGGATAAGAAAGGGAAAACATAATTTGGGAAAATAGAAAAGGGGAGGCAAATTTCAGAAGTGGGAAATGACCTCAACAATAGGCTCCAACTGTGGGATGATAACCCCCTATGGGTTGTCAAGAATCCAGAATCTCTCGTGACCAGGTGCTTTTGCCCATTGGGCTATGGAGTCAAATTAAGAATATACAAATTAAAAATAAAATTATGTACAATGAGAATGAAAAAGTGCTAGGAGAAGAAACCTTTCAAATGTTGCTCATTGACAGGCAACATTAACCTTTTTCCTTTCATGTCTTGGAGCATATATGAGTTAAATTCCAATCTCTTTTCGATGACATAGGGTCCGATCCAGAGTGCTTCAAACTTTGTATGCATGGATGGATTCTCCTTGGATTTGTTCCAAAGCAATACCCGTTCTCTCTTTTGAAAGTTCTTCATAGTTGTGCTTTGATCAAAATATCTCTTGCCGCTCTGCCACCTCTGAGGCGTTCGATTCAGGGCATTGCTTCGTTCCTCTTCCAGCTTTAGCAGCTAATTGATTCTTTTATGGATAGGCAAAGTGTCTTCTATATCCTCAATATTAACCACATATATCAATGCATTAATCTCAAGGATAATCGACATTTTTTCCACTTTCCCGTAAACCAATAGATACAGAGACATCCCGGTGCTATCCTTCGAGGTACTCATGCTTGCCCATAATCCTTCTGTCAGATTCATATGCTAATTCCTCTGGTTGTTATCAACGATTTTCTTCAATATCTGCACATGTGTTTTGTTCGTGGATTCAACAAGGTCATTTCCTTGTGGATAATAATTCGATGATTGACCCATGATGATCCCATATTGTCGCAAAACTCCGTGAAATTTGACGCAATGAAGATTGAACCATTGTTTGTGATAAATTTATCAAGGACACCAAACCTCAAATAATATTGTCCTTGAGGAATCTAATCAATTCTTCGACATCAACCTTCTTTAGCTCCACCGCTTCTAGCCATTTCATGAAATAATTGGTAGCCGTCAGAATGTACATATTCCCCTTTTGGATTAATCATCCCAACAACACCAAGTCCCCACTGGGAAAATGGTTGTTCCACCACAATAGGCTGCAAAGGCATCAGAAATTTCTTCATTTTTCCTGAAAAACTGCTTACATGACAAACATCTCCTTATTGTGGCATACAAATACCTTAAGATTGACGGCCAGTAAAATCTCGCTCTGATTATTTTGTAGGCAGTTGCAGTAGGTGCAAAGTGTCCACTGCATATTCCCTCATGGAATTCTTTGATTAGTCATTGAGCTTGATTGTCATCGACGCATCTCAGTAGTATGCCATCGAAATTTCTTCTAAAAATTATGTTAGCAATCAACACGTATTGGTTCACCTTCATCTTGAGTGTCCTCCGCTCCTTGGGATTCATTGTAACAGGGAATTTCCCGAACCTTAAATAGAATATGATATCTCCGTAGCATTTTGAATCAACTAATGGTTCTCTGACTGAGATTGAAATCATCCCATCGTCCGAGTCCCCATTCACAATAAGCTTTCATAAACCTTGTGCTTTGATTGCCTTCAATGGTTTAATCTCGATATCATACTCTTCAATTTTCACTAACTAGTTATCCCATTTTCCTTCTCTCAACTGTTGATTCAAAAGCATCTTGACTGGTGACAAGGGAACATAAGCTATAACATGGGAGTTTAATATATATGTCTGAAAGTGTGCCACAACTTTTACAGGAGAAAAATCTTGTTTCTCAAGTTCTGAATACCTCAACTCATAGTCATGTAGGGTTTTGGTCATAAAACTTATCGGGATTTCTTCTTCGTTGCTATTTTTCTGAGTGAGGACGGATGCAACGACTGCCTCTGTAGAAAATGAATAGATAATAAAATCTCTTTGAAAGTATGAACTAATGGGGACGAGAGCAGTGGTGATTGCCCCTTTGATATTGTTGAACGCTTCTTGAGTATCTACTGTCCACTCAAATCTTTGCTTCTTTTTCAACAACAAATTGATAGTTTTTACGATGCTTGCGTAATCAGGGACAAATATTTGAATAAAATTGATTTTCCCAAAGAATGAATGGACTCCATTTTTAGATGTGGGGGGCTTGAGTTCAGTATTTGATTTGACTCTTTCCGGATCTATGTAAATCCCTTCCTTGCATACAATGTGTCCCAACAACTTGCCTTGAGTCACAACGAACAAGCATTTCTTTGCGTTCAGAGAAACATTGTATAATCTACATCTTTCAAAAACCTTTCTTAAATGATGGATGTGATCCTCTCTTTTATTTGAATGCACTGTCAAGTCATCTTGATAGTCTTCCATAAACTTTCCTATCAATCCACTGAACGCATGATCCATGACCCTTTGGAAAGTGGCTCCAACATTCTTCAAACTGGAGGGCATTCTAGCATATGCATATGTTTCCCATGCTGTGATAAATGTTGTCTTTGCTCTATCTTCCTCAACTATTAAAACTTGATTATATCCAGGGAAACCATCCAACATAGACATGCAATCCGATCGAGTAACTTGTTGTAGTAGAAACTCCATGTTGGGCAATGGAAAATTATCTTTTATGCTCGCTTTGTTAAGATCTCTGAAGTCAACACACATTCGGATTTCCCCGGTCTTCTTCCTGACAATCATTGGATTTGAAAGCCAGTCTGAATGTCTGATGGGATAGATTATCCCTACCTTCTTCAACTTCTCCAACTCAATTATTACCAGAGGTTTCAACTTGGGATTCATCATTCTTATTTTTTGTTTCACTGGTTTAGCTTCTTCCCTCAAAGGAATGATATGTTGGAATACTGTTTTATCATATGCCTTCAAATCATCATAGATCCAAGCGAACACATTAATATATTATTTGAATAGGGAAACATATTTATCAACCTCTTTGGGGGTGCAATCAACTCCCAAATTGACATATTTCGTGGACTAGTCCGTTCCAATATTGACTTTTCTTGTTTCTTGCACCTTTCGAACTGAAACTTCTTCAAGAAGATTCTTGGCTTGATTGTCTTTTGTAAACAAAGATTCAACTTGTATACAATCTTTTGGGATGACAATCGAGCTATCGTCTTCTTCATCATCATCATTTAACAAAAAATTCTCCAATTGTCCATCATTCTCAAATACTTGTAAGTACTCAATATTATCGCGCACAGATGGCCGAAAGGCTCTTTTTACCTGGAAAGGCGTTTTGCTTAGGACATCGTCTAGGTTTGATAATGAGGCCGCCAAGGCTAGTGAATCGACGTTGTGATTCTTGTCCCTTGGAATGAAAGTGATGTTGAAAGAGATGAAAATTTCCATCAGTTCATTAACTCTTTTGAAATACATCTTAAGTCTTTCCTTTTTGATTTTATACTTTTGGGTAACTTGATTGATGACCAACTATGAATCTCCAGTCATAATGAGATATTCTATTTTCATTCCTTGTGTGAGGATCATCCCCTGGATCAAAGCTTCATATTCTGCCTCATTATTCATGCATGGAAACTCTAGTATTATAGTGTGGGGATGCGTCATATTATTTGGGCTTATGAGAACAATTCCAACTCCGTTCCCATATTTAGAACAAGCTCCATCGAATGACATTCTCCAGTAGTCTTCAAACAAACATTCTGGGAATTCCAATTTTTGAAGTCATTCTAGAATTTCATTATGCTCCATGTCCAAGATAACATAGTTTCCAATCCCGACATCTATGTAATCTTCCATTAATTCATTATCCTTCTTCTTGAAGCAAAAGGGTTTTCTGGGTTCACGAGGTACTTTAATCATTTCTCCCTCCTTGCCTAGTAACATCATACAACTGTCATTGTTCATTATATATCCACCGATCATGTAGGTCCAATCTCTTCCCAGGGCAACCCCATATGTTGGAGGAGGTCTACCATGATAATATTAAAAACTGTGATGATATGAGGGGCTGCTATAATCCAGGCATAAAAATCCTTGATTCCTTCTTACGTCAACACTTTTATAGAATCGATTGCTTATATTATCTCACAAGTTTCATAATACTTAGTGTAACTCATGCCAAACACTTCCATAACCGCAAGTGGCACTAAATTATTTGTCGCACCGGTATCAATTAAACAATTATTTAATGCAATAGCATGGTTTTCAATTGAAATGTAGAAGGGTGGAATTTTACCTCTCAGCTTAGCAGTCGACGGGCTCTGGTTTTGTTTTGGAGTGGTCACAACAACTTTAGTTCTTTCTGATGGATCATCCAACGACTTCAAGATGTTCTGCCTCTG
>ML813876.1:37645-48678 GCA_009831015.1 Picea engelmannii
TTTCCTTCACTGCTTGCTTTGGATGTGAGATCCATCATATGGATTTGAAGAGTGATTTCCTTCATGGAGACCTATCTGAATAAATTTACATGGAACAACCACCTAATTTTGTGATGGATTCCAATTCGGTATGTCTACTCAAGGAGTCTCTTTATGGTTTGAAGCAGGCTCACTAGGCTTGGTACACTAAGATCAATGGTTTCTTTCTTTGACTTGGTTTCAAATGGTGTGAATATGATTATAGCCTATATGTTCTCCACTCCAATGAAGACACTCTAATTCTTTTTGTATATGTTTATGACTTGGTCATTACTGGAAATAATAATTCTCTCATATTTATATTGAAGAACCAACTTGATGACTCTTTTGATATGACAGATCTCAACACTCTGCATTATTTTTTGGGTCTTCAAGTATTACCACTATGTGAGGGTTTTTTCATTTCTCAGTCTAAATATGTAATGGATCTATTGATACAATTTAATATGGTTGAATGAAATCCTTGTTCCACTCCCTTTTAGTATGTAGTGAAGCTTACTAAAACTTGTTCAACACCTACTGTGGATGCTACACTTTATCGACAACTAGTCGAAAGTCTTATTTATATTACTTATAGTTGACCTGATATCTCCTTTTCCATCAGTGCGGTTTCTTGGTTCATAAAAGATCCCACAGAAATCCACTGGAAGGTAGTCAAATGAATAATTTGTTATCTCAAAGGTACCACTCATTTTGGTATCAAATATTGTTGTAGTTGATATTTTCTAGTCAGCTTCACTGATTCTGACTGGGCTAGCGATGATGATAATCAGAAGTCCACTTCTAGGTATGTGTTTCACTATAGAACTAAACCTTTCATGTGGTCATGCAAGAAACATAAGGCAGTCTCATTATTGACTACATAACTAAAATATTGTGGCAATGTTCAAGAAGGTACTGAAGTCGTTTGGATTCACCAAATTTTAGGAAAACTTGGATTTCTTGTTCAAACCTCAACTATAATCTACTGTGACAATCAAAGTGCCATATAGGTTGTTGAAGATCATATTTCTCACAGTAATATGAAGCATGTTGAGTTCCATTCTCACTACTTGTGGCAGTTAGTTCATGACCACGATGTTTCTCTTGAATATCAACGCACTAAAGATCAAGTTACTGATATCTTCACCAAACCTTTAGTTGAAGCTAGATTTATCAATATTTTCACTTTTCTTGGGCTTCAAGAAGCTCAAATTATAGGGGGGGTGTTCCAGTGATGTAATTTCACCTCTAGAAACTCTAGAGCTATGTGTTGATGGGGGGGGGGTGTTGGAACATTAAGATTTGATGGTTCATCACAAATATCCTTTGTTTCATTGATCGAGAGGTCAACCTACATCTGGATGCAGTTGGTCAGAGGATTGACCAACACACCACACCAGTCATTTTGGTAGTCGATGTGCCTATTGGTCAGACAATTGATCAACATTTGAATATATTCAAGTGGTGAATTGACTATTCCTATAATCAACTATGAGTTGTATGAACAATCGATCAATTTGAGTCTTGGCGAGCTGACTTGATAGAGCGTATTTTTTGGAGTCAAATATTATCGTCGATGGTTATATGTCGACAATATCGTCCCTATTCTATGGGATTCGGTTAGATCTCGAGACTATATAAGAAGACCCCTTGGGCCATTATCATAATTCTAAATGTGAATTGAGATTGCATAATAGATCATGTAGATCAATTTGTGCATTATGCACTATGATGTTCTGATCACAGTAAGTTATGCTTAAGTGCTATAACGGTGTCTATAGATTCCACCTCTTTTCTTCAAAATTATTCACCCCTCTTCAATTTTCTACAGTAATGTGTTCTTTGTTTCATATTTTGTTCCATTTTATTCCCCAACACACACTTGGACTTCGAGGATTTCATCCAAGATCGACAATTAGTTGATATGGAGATCAATAATGAAATTTACACTTGGAATAATGGCTGAGGGGTAACCATCATATTGCTTGCAGGATGGATAGATTTATAATGTAAAAATCTCTCATGCTCTCGGGGATGTACATGGAAATTGCAGTTATGCATGTAGCAAGTTTTGATCATTGGCCAATTTGCTTAACTATATACACCCTCAGTAAGCCTTGCAAAATAGCCTTTCGGTTTGAAAAAATATGGCTCTCCAACTTAGTCTTCCTCAATAATGTCAAATTATAGTGGGAGGAAACCAAAATGGTCAATGGATCTCTCATGTAATGCTTTCAAAAAATAATAAGCTCCTCAAACAATGAAATAAGGTATAAAACAAGATGGTTTTTGGGAACATATCTCAATCTTAGAGATTCTTAGAATCCCGAATGGAAGAGATACAACAATAGATCATCTCTCAAGGTCACATTCCAGAGCTATCCCAGCAGGAGAAGACTTTGGATATTGTTGGTAGTAGGACGAAGTAGAAACAAGGATGATTGTGGGTAAAGAAAGCGTGCAGAAAGAGAAGCAACAACTGGAAGGAAATGCAACATGCGCACATGCAAGAAAGCGTGCACAAGGAAAGCGACAACTAGGTGGAGGAACAACACACGCACATGGGAGGAATACCTAACGTTGGTAGGGTTAGGGTTTTGGTAACGAATTGTAATGGCTGAAGAGCCAAAGATGTATAAATACTAATACTGAGGTATTGTGGACAAGTTCAGTTTTGAGAGTTCAGAGTTCTGTATTTTTGAGGGATTTTGTAGTTGTTTCGATTTAGTTAGTAGTTAGCTTTGCATTATCGTAGATATGTATGAGTTGATGCGATATGCAATGTTCTTGTATGAACTATTTTGTAAGTTGTTGAGAGAGAGGAGAGGAGAGAAGGTAGATATTGAGGATTAGATCGTAGGCTGAGGAGCCTGTTGTGGTCTACTTTTCCTTATATAGATCTTACCCATCTGAGGAGAATTGTAAGCACTTGATGATGTAGATGCACAATCACCATAAGAAAAAAAGTTGAGAGCCAAATATTTGTGGATTTAGACCATGGGGGGTGAACCACGGTAATATCTGTGTAATGTGATGAATGGATGCATATATTTATCCTTGTTTCAATAGTTAAATATTGTGCTTAATGAATAAATGGGTTATTATATTGTTATGAAATATGGCTACGTTATTAAGGAAATAAGTTGCTGAAGGTAATGCACAGTCGCGAATAATAGTAGGTTACAATCACAAGTTATTGTGAATGGATTTGAATACAGATCTCATATATCATACTCAATCCTAGGATGTAAACACCTGAGTCTTACAGCCACCCATTAAAGTTATCTCGGGTGAGACTGCACAACACATTCTGTGTGCTATGTTACCTTCTAATTTACCAAGAGGGCCGATAGTTTTAGAGGCTTTATTGGAAACCCGAAAGACATGAACCCTGGGTCAATAAGAATCTTAGAGTAGAATAGAGGAGAGTAACCAAAAAATGGTTATGTTTCCATTGGTAGGAACAGAGGAAGATTGAGTAGCTGAGATAGGTTGAGCGAGAAGAACGATCAAAGAAAAGAAGAATGAACAAAGAAAAGAAGAGAGCGATGAGCCATTAGAAGGGAATGTTGAGACCATGGAACCCTATGAAAGAAGAAATTGAAAGCTGGTCAAGAACCAAAGAAATAGAGTTTTCACATAAATACAATAGAAACCCCAGAATAACACCCCGCAAATATCTAGACAAATACGTGTTTACTGATTTACACAAAGACTTTTTCTGTGATTTTCCAGATCTATTGCAGGAGTGGATCCTAAGGTTGAAAGATAACCACACGACAAACCAGATTCAATAGTTAGAGTGGACCCTAGTACAAATTGAGCAGTTTCAACAAGTGAACAACAAATTCACCCACATAGTAGACTTTTGGCTTGACAGTAATGTGGCAGGCTTCATAATAGAGTTTGCAGTTTACACAGTGAAGTCATTCAATGCAATGGAGCACGATATTCTATGTGGAAATCAAGGAAGATACCTTCGATCATTGTATACATCTATTAATATAGTGTTATATAACAAAGGTGTAATGAGAATGGAATCAGACAAATAAACTTCCCAGCGTGCATGGGGGAAGGGGGGAAGAACTGACAGAGAGAGGAGGAATGGAAGGAGTTAAGGATAAGGGCAAGAAAGAGGAGGAACCTTTGGACCCGATCATGATGGATGACAACCACATCAAGTGGATATTGGTGTCGACGGGAAGGATGCATAGTATATTACCCTACCAATACAAGATGAATACCAAGAAGAGAGTCGTAGCCGTGAGGGAAGGCTTGGCGAGTGATGAGGAAGAGGTAGAGGATCTCCAGGCTGTAGAGTAGATTGAGTAAATCCTGCAGGCATCACATGAAAGGAAGATGTGAGGTACAAGAGTGGGAGGAGAAGGAAACCATCCTATCCATATTAATGTCAGTGTGGAACCCATAAACCCATGTGCGACTAATACACCAAAGAGAACACCACTGTTTAGACATCCGAATTTCGGAGGAAGTCCAACAACAAGAAGTACATATACACAAGGAGCAACAAATGGAGGAGCCATTCCATGCAACAGTATTCAAGTATCTACACCATGTGGAGGAGGTATTAGTTCAGTATTCAGAATGGCAGGACATGACCCCACTATCAGGTTACCAAAATTTCGGGGAGAAGAAACAAAAGACCCTGAAAATCACTTGTTCATTTGTGCAAAGATCTGGGAAGCAAAAAAGATCATTGATGAAGATACCAAACTCATGTAGCTAGCTATTACAATAAGAGACCACACACTAGACTGATACACGAGTCTAGACACAAACAATTCCCCAGGGATGACAAGGACACTGGTCGACATTAAGAAGTTATTAATAAATGAGTTCCAAAAGATGATCTCGGAGGATCAGTACATGAATGAGATGATCGAAATAAGAAAGAAACTAGGAGAGTCTTTATGGGAGATCGATCAGAGATTCAAGCGACTGAAGGGAAGTTTAAAATACCTCATGACTGATATGCAACATCGACACCTGTTTGTCAACTCACTACTCCCTCACTTAAAATACCCTTTACGAAAAAATAAATTTCAGATGCAAGTAGAGGCTTTGCAGGCATCCTTGCAGCTGGAAGAGAATGAGTACCAGTAGGCAAACCCAGTGACCGAGGAATTAAAGGAGGATTTGAAGAATCTAACATTTCAGCTGAACTAGAATAAGAACGAGGACAAATGAGAAGCCATTTGGTGTACCATATGCAAGACAAAAGGACACCACAAGAACAAATGCCCAACGTTTGTGCAGTATATGGAAGCAGGTATGACAAATCCATTACCACCAGGAGGACTATGGTGTGAAATATGCAAGAAACCGGGTCATGACCCTTATCACTGCACAATGATGCAGAAATACCAGACAATCTAAAAGAGTTCATATTTCACGTTTTGCAAGTCAGTGGGCCATGACGATAAATATTTCAGAACTATGGAGTTGATGCGATAAAGGACATCAAATGAATATAGAGTGCATGCTGAGATGATGATTGGGAAATCAACTCCATAGTTCAATCCATTACAAGCTCCATACAACACTGCACAACAACAGTATAATACTGCGCCACAACCATATAATAACACACATTCGCAGTACAACTCGACAGAACCTCAGTACAATACCATGTAGTATAATCAGGAGCCATATTATAATGTGCCAAGAGGTTATCGAGAAGGATGCATAGGAGGAGGACGAGATAGAGGAGGTTTCAAATGAGGTAGAGGACCAATCACATGTCATAATTATCAATAGTTAGGACATTATGCACAGGAATGTCCACTACCACCATCAACTTGTATGTATTGTCGCGCATCGAACCATGATACAAAGGAATGTTCGACCTTACTAGTAAATATTCAGGAAAGGAGGAATTAGAAAAACCATAATGTTCATTGGATCTCAGTCGAATCAAGGGATGAAGGACGAAACATGAACATAGTGACTCGTGGAGGAGCTAAAACAGGCACTGACGTAGTTCGACAGGAACCAAAACAAAATAAGTGGGTGAAGAAGAACATCGAACCAAAAAAGAAGTTTGACACACAGAAGTATAAGGAGATATTCAAGCAAGCTAGACAAGAATTTCATAAGGACATGCCGCCGACTTCAACTTCACAACAAGACAAGGAAGCACCAGAATACGATATGCCTCCATCATTGGATCATACCAACGGGATGCAACCCATGGGACAAGTAAGTACAATCAAAGGCTTTTTGCAATCATGTGTAAAGGTATTAAGTGATCCATCATCTGTGAAAATATTACAAAACATACTAGAAAAATGTAGCAACGAGACAAAAGAAAATCTAGAACCAAAAATAGTTAATAACCTACACACAAGAAGAAGAACAAGTAGGGAATTGAGACTGAATGATAACATTGGGGATTTCAATATGGGAGACATAATATTGGATCTAGGATTGGTAGTGAATGTATTACCAAAAAAGACATGGAAATGCATGGGAGAGACAACATTAGGGTACTCACATGTTCAATTGAAACTACAAAACCAACATAGAGTCCTACCAATTGGTAGATTGAAAGAAGTGACCGTAGACCTTGATGGAGTATGCACTAAAGAAGACTTTGAAGTCATTGAAATAGTGGATGACACAACACTGTATCCAACATTGCTTGGTCTGGATTAGGCATTTGACAGCCATTCCATAATCAATTTGAAAACTAGGAAAATGACATTTGAGTCCAAAGAATATAGGGTCATCGCACCATTAGACCCATCAGAAGGGGAGAGGTTTGTAGAACCTACTTGCCTAGACTTAGAGGAAATCAACTAGTTGTACAGAACAACTGCGTGTAATGAGGATTACATAAACCCAACTGCAGATGGGGTACTCAGTTGGCATAGCATTAATTCATGTGAAACAGACTCAGACATTGGTTTAGAGAACTTGCAGCAGAGGCTACACAAAGTATCCACACGAATATTTGCAAGAATAGACCACGCAGTAAGATGGGTAGGCACATAAATCAGGGAACCACCTAGTTTCCAAAGACTAAACTATTTGGAAACACTCTTGACATAATATGAAGTTGCAATATTAGAGAACCAGAGACTATTAACACTTGAATTATCACTTAATTACACACATGCAAGATGGTGGGGTGCACACAAGGAGACAATCACAGATTGGTACTAATGTAAGCGGTTATTGCGCATAAGGTTCAACGCAGAACAAAAAAACAACAAACAACATAAGTATGAAGGACAAGGGACACCAACAAAACACTTGGAGAAGTGAAGAACGTTGTGGAAAATGAAACCCCTAGAGGAATTCCCTCATTACTTCATACACACTCTAGAGGGCATACTAGAGAATTGGTATGCAGACTAGGAATTGTGCAAGGGAAGTGCGACCTGGACGACATTCCAACAAAAATTTTCAATCACTTTCTCATTTGAACATGAGAACCCCAACATAAACGCAACCCTTAAATGGATTAGAGGGGTAATATTCATCAAAGAAACAGAAGCACAATTGATCACAGAAGAACAAAAGCGGAACAAACAGATAGTCAAGGACCTGTTGGCATGTTACCATGTACAAGAGGAAGCACTGAATGAAGATGATCTACACGATATTCAGATCAAAGAAATAGAAGGTGAAAGAGACATGCAAGGTCCACCCATAGAATCCAAATTCATTTCTACGTCGATCAAGGTAAAGAAAGTTAACATCAGGATAATTGAGCAACCCAAAATGATCAACATTGGGGATTAATAGGATGAGAAAACAGTAGAAAGAATCACATAGTTGTTGCACGAATATAGTGACCTATTTCCCACAACATTTAAAGAGATGAAGGGTATAGCCGAAGAACTAGGAGAAATGAAGATACCACTCAGACCTGATGTGATAACTATTAGACAATGAGCCTATAGATTGAACCCAATATATAAAAAGAAAGTCAAAGTTGAGATTGACAGGATGCTCGAAGCGGACATCATAGAACCAGTTGAGGAGTCAGAATGGATAATCCCACTGGTAGTGTAGGATAAGAAACAATGAGGGATCAGGATATGCATTGACTTAAGGAAGTTTAACAATGCATGCCTGCATGATCCATTCCCTACATTGTTCACTGATGAAGTGTTAGAGAATGTGGGAGGACATGAAGCTTACTCATTTACCAATGGATTCTCAGGCTATCATCAGATTAAGATAGCACAGGAGGATAGATACAAAACCACATTTGTGATAGAATGGGGATCTTATTATTACACAATCATGTCGTTTGGATTGAAGAATGCACCAAAAATATTCTCCAGAGTGGTCATGTAAACATTTAAAGAATTCATTCATCAATTTCTTGAAGTCTACCTGGACGATTGGAAAGTCTATAGTTTATTGAAAAATCATGTGGAAGTTTTACAACTGATGTTAGAATGATGTAGACAGTGCCATATATCACTGAATATAAAGAAATGCATATTTGGGACATCGTTTGGGATAATATTAGGTCATATAGTATGCAAACAAGGTCTATTAGTAGATCCGATAAATATCACAGTCATTGTTAACTTGCCAACACCAAAAACAACCCGTCAACTAAGAACGACGTTAGGACACACATGATACTACAATAAATTCATTAAAGGATATGCATAGATCACTGCACCAATGGAAAATTTTCTAAGGAAGGATACAAAGTTTCAGTGGAACGGTGAGTGTCAACACGGTCTGAATACCTTGAAGGAAAAGATGGTTACCATGCCGATATTAGTATTTCCAGACTGGGAGAAGACATTCCACGTGAATGTAGATGCATCATCGATAGCACTTGGATCTATCTTGGTGCATCTCAGAGAAAGAGACTTGGATCACCTGATATCATTTGCAAGAAAAAATCTATCCGATTCAGAAAAAACTATAACACTACAGAAAGAGAAGGCCTAAACATTGTCTATGCATTGCAGAAGTTCAAGCATTACTTATTGGGAAAACACTTTAAGATGTTCACATATCACTCAGCCCCGAAATACCTAGTCAACAAGCCAGTGTTGGGGGGGAGAATATGTCGATGGTTACTGGTATTTCAAGAATTTGACTTGGAAGTAATAGATAAACCAAGAAAATTGAATGCAGGACCTGACCACCTATCAAGGGTCACGAATGGAGAAAAACCTACAAATTTAGAAGACAACTTTCCGGATGCACAACTATTCTCAGTATAGATTGTTGATGAATAATTTGTAGACATCATTCAGTAGTTGAGGATAGGTACTGCGCCGCAAGAATATAGCACCGCACAGAAGAAAAACCATGTAGTCCACACGACTGACTATCAATTGATTGCAGGACATTTATATTAGATGGGTGCAGATAGCATCTTGAAAAAATGTGTGTTAGAACCTGAAATACCAAGCGTCTTAACATAATCCAATGAGGGAATAGCAGGAGGGAATTATACAGGTAAAGCTATCGCATAGAAGGTATTTCACGCATGACTATGGTGGCCAACGATTCACAGAGACTCAAAGGAGTATTGTCAAGTATGTGATGTCTGTCAACGGGTAGGAAAAACCAATAGAAGGGACAAGATTCCATTACAACCAAAAGTAACATTACATGCATTTGACAAGTGGGAAATAGAATTTGTGGGACCAATCAATCCACCCGCAAAAAGAACAGGGGCTTGATACATTATCACTGCGATAGAATACTTAACAAGATGGGCAGAAACCGCACCAGTAAAAGATTGTAGCGCAGAAACAACATCACACTTTTTTTTTGAACACATAGTCACCAGATTTTTGTGCCCGAGAGTTTTGATGAGTGAACAAGGAACACACTTTATAAAAAACACCATCCGTGCGATGAATGAAGAGTTTGAAGTCCATCATCAGAACAACACACTGTATCATCCACAGGAAAATTGCATAGTGGAAGCCTTCAACAAAATTCTAGAGAATGCATTGACAAAGATCTATAACGTCAATAGAGATGATTGGGACCTCAATGTACCAACAATATTATGGGCATACATGACTACATGCAAAAATTTGACAGGGCACACACCATTTAAACTGGTTTATGGCCAAGAAGCAGTGGTACCATTAGAATTCTTAGTACCAAGCTTGCACGTAGCAACCATCACACAAATGACCAAATGAGGCATAGTACACGAGAGATTGAATCAGTTACTAACAATGGAGGAAGACCGAATCTTAGTAGGATTCCACCAACAAGTTAAGAAGGCTAGAGAGAATTCTTGGCACGATAGACACATCAAGAAGAAAACGTTCAAGGAAGGAGATCTAGTATTGATGTATGACAACAAATCGTTTCAGCACCCAGGAAAGCTCAAAATGCATTGGTTAGGACCGTACGAGGTAAAATATGTTACATATGGAGGAGATGTATAGTTAAGATAATTAACAGGCTCAAAAATCAGAGGAATGATCAACGAGAGCCGACTGAAGCTGTACAAGGACAACCGACCATCTACTGCGTAGTAAAAAAAACAAAAAAAATAGGAAACAAGACCAAAGTGAGCGTAGTGCCAAAGGTAGAAAGGCCACACAAGTTTAGAAAAACAAATTTGGAAAATGATAATGGTCACATCAAAAAGGAAACAAGTAGGAAAAGGAAAGTCGACAAAAGTAGTACGACAAGACAACACTAGGCGGAATTAAAGGATGAAAAGGACCGATGGGACACCACATTAATTGCGCCAACTGGAGTTAGCGAAAAAAAAGTAGTCGAAAGTACGAAACTGCTAGAGATGCATTGAACCCACACTTATGATGCATTAAACCCATAATGGAGGAAGCATCCTCGACAGGCCTCATGGGAAGTTGATACAACACGTGAACATGAGAGCAACTAGTCTATTTGTGAAAGGAGAACAAATAGAGAGAAATAACAACTAGAACGCATAAAGAGAGGCTACAGAGATCACAAAAGTTATTTGAACCCAGAAAGTTTGAAAGTCACCGCTATCGCACCACCGAAGCTAGTATAAG